>JABAJV010008581.1:0-59324 GCA_018854895.1 Tricholoma furcatifolium
GGAACCACGGCTGAATACTCTGCATACTGGGACAACCTACCAGATGTCGAAAAGGAGGTAAGAACTGCGTCCGTGCGTTGCTTCTTTCTAGCCTGACACCTTCACCAGACGTTTGTCAAGCTCTCGTTGCAAGTCGCAGCTGGCCCCAAGCAACCTGAGACTTGCTAGCAGGGGACATACATTGGAGGCTATGGAACCTTTGAGCGCGTTGTAAAAGGAACGATGGTGTTGAGAGAGCTGCATTTCCAGTCCTTTCTCATCAATTATTGAATTCTTTGTCATATATATATCCCGTGATTTACCCCGAATTAAATTTGCCTCTGCGTACATCCTTTCTCATCAATTGCCAACATTATTTGTGTCGTTCAATCCTATTCAATCGAGTCGGGTATGTTCTAGAACAAAATTTATGCAGCTACACAGGACGCAAGCCTGTCGTCATCAACCTTTATTTATCCCAATAGAGATCGTTACATAACACGGAATCATTTTTCACTGGGTCTAAACTATCAGTCTATCGATCAGGCCGAGGATGCAAAGGCCACTTCAGGTGGTAGCCTGAAGCTGATACAATACATCTCCTTGTTAGGCGCTACAGACCGCACCCAGTGTGTCTGAATGTCTCCGGAGAGCGAAGCACCTATTTTCTCTTCCACACGCTGGATAAGGAGATAAGCGGGTGTTGTCGAAGGAAAGGAAAATCAGAGTTCAGTACCTGTCTGATGTCAGCTTCTGCCATCTTCGGGTCTAATTCCCGAGTGAAGCAATGGCAATGAATCATTGGCATAACATCGTACAACTCACGGATGCCATGATCTCTATCCGATGCTAAAACACCACGGAATGCATCCAAAAAGGTGATTGCGGTATCAGGCAGATTCATGACAAAGTGAGATATTTTCTGCCGAGGAGGTTTGCCAACAGGCTCCATAGGTTGATATTGGCCACTTTTCATTAAGCGACGCGCTTCGGACTTCGAGAGTCGTGGACTAGGAGCTGGCTGTAAGGGCTGTTCGAAGGCATCTCTGAAGGCGCGGCGTATAAAATCTCGTCCGTCCTGACAAAAAACACGAACGTATTTTCGAACCTGTTTCACAAAGGATAAGAAAGCAGGATATTGATGGGATGGGGAATCTACTTACCTTGTTACGGCCAACGTTCTCTTGGAGATATTTTACGCTGTTAGGGTTTAGATCATTCGCCAGAACTGCACATCCTTTCTTAGCAGCAGGCACCGCAAAGGGCCCAACACCTGCAAAAACATCTGCCACCACATCTTCAGGGCTGAACATATCAACTAGCCGCGCATGCTCAGTGTGAAGTCGCGAGTTCCAGTAGACCTCCCGGAAGTCAAACGTAAAGACACAGTCCGATTCACTCTACCAGGGACATCAGAGGGTCGTTTGTGGCGAAAGGAAGAGTGGCGTACATGTTCCACAAGAAAATTGGGTTCTCCAGCAATAAGATCCATCTTGAAAAAGCGAAAGACGGTATCAATGGTGTCTAACTTATTGACAACGGTCTTGATCGTCTTCTTATTTTTCTTGAAATATTATGTGAGCTTGCACTCTGCAATTGCACACGCAGGAAGAGACGCACATCAAGGATGATTTTGCCAATAATGTTCCGGTATGGGACATAGTCCGAATTGAGATTAAGGTGTGCTAAATTTGTGTAAGAGCCTGCCAGGATAAGAAAGAACTAAGTTAACAGCTCACCTATATGGCCCGTTGCTGCAAAACCACTGGGCGCGCCATCCTTAAGATGGTCTGGCATGACCGCACGGATGATTTCATCTATACCAGATAAGCAAGATAAGCATTAAGGCATCTCGACAGGTCATACTCACGCACCCGCCGTCCAATAATCATAGTCAAGGGTAAGCTTGTACGGAACAAACCCTTTGGATTCTGCCTGAGTTTTCAAAAAGCTTTGGACATCCTCGGGAAGGTCAGCTGACTTGCGGTGGTCGGTCAAACACATAGAGCAATAATATATAGTCGATACCTTCATTGGACGCCCTGAGGAGTACAAGTCGGCTTGCCGTAGGGTCGGTGGTGTCGGTGGCTACACTGGCGATTTTTCGAAGATCGAGAAGGTATCTAAGTTTTTAAGGCAGTTAGAAAAAGGAGACCTTCTTTACTCTGATGACATACTCCCTCATTTCAGGAGACTTCAGTATCGTTGATACTTTCGACGCAGGAGCACGGACAGCGAGGATATCGAGTGTCTTGGTAAAAACTTTGGTGTCAAAGAGTGACAAAGTGGCAATGCCGTCGTATTTAGGTACAGACGTGTCCAAGGTGAATTTTCTCGACATAGCTGGGATATGTATTCGAAATGTGCGGAGACTTTTGAGAGCGTGAAGCATAACTAGGTTTGTGATGAATTGAATTTTCAAATTTAGGAAATGTTGACTAGACAAGTGTTTGGCAAACATTAATCTCATGTCAGAGCTACCATCCAAGAGTGTCCTAGAACATATTGTCGACGTGCATTGTCATCCAACTGATGCACCATCCATTTCTGAAGAGTCAATCGCGCGTCTTCCTATTAAAATATGTGCTATGTCTTCTATGGAAGCTGACCAGAATCTCGTACGTGACCTTGCACTCGCGAACCCCGCCAAGGTCATCCCATGCTTTGGTCAGCCAACGGTTCTCCTGCAGGAAAGGTCGTACTGAGATCTTGCCTTGTACATAGGCCACCACCCGTGGTTCTCGCATCGCATATCCATCTCCCCCTCAACATCAAAAGACGATCACTACCGTAGCCTGTTCCTCAGGTCACCCTCTCCACCACAAGATCACATCACAGCATTTTACCAGCTGCTTCCCTCGTTACCTGACCCGGTTCCCATTATGAATATACTTTTAGAGCTTCGTCACAACCTCGAAACGTTTCCAGATGCTATGCTTGGAGAGGTCGGCCTTGATCGCAGCTTCCGTGTGCCATATGATTCCTGCGCCGATCAGCGTCGTCTGACGCCCTTCGTCGTGCCCTTGGATCACCAAATGGCGCTGTTAGAGGCTCAACTCGATATTGCAATTGAGATGGGCCGAAATATCAGTATTCATAGCGTGAAATCCCAACTTGCGACGTCAGAGCTCCTGGATAAAATGAAAACTAGGCATGGTGACAAATGGTTGCGCATCAATCTTGACTTGCACAGTTGTACTGTGAGCCCGGAAACATGGCGAGACATTGAGGCATGGCCCTTGGTTTTCAGTCATATCTCGAAACTCACGTTATCCATAGCGAAAGCACCAAAATGTGTTTCTCTCGCTTTCAACGGTCATCAACAGCCGTTCACCGAATCATAGAGCTTTGATCGCAGCCTGCGCACCGCACCGTCTCTTGGCCGAGTCCGACTACAATGATATCGATCATTGTACCGCAAGAACTTGGGACATAATCAAAACTATTGCGGAGGTGAAAGGTTGGTCTTTAGAGAAAGAATGGGTCGATGAGCTTGACGAGAGAGACTGGGGAACAGTCCGGAGGTTAGAAAGAAATTGGCTAGCATTCAAGAGGGACCGCTGAGATTTCTTGGGAAATATACCCGCTCATTGATATCGAACTGTCTTCATTACTAGTATGAAAGCAACTAATTCCACATATAGGTCAAAATAATGATGATGCACACCCCAATAACTACGCCCAAAATGATAGAATCTCGACGCCGGCGAGATTTGATTAAGCCAATAACATTATTGATGCTAGGCATGGTATCTGTCGTCGCACGCGTCAGGATATGTGGTGCAAGACATAATGCAGACCGCTCACTTAATACATTCGTCATACGGGTATTGATACCAGCGATTGAAGACCGTTGTCGAGAGAATTCTGAACGGGTTTCATAGGCTTGGCTACGATCCAAGAGATGAGTGGTGCAGATAAAAGAAAGTGTTGGGGTGGCCATACTTGAGAACGTCGTCCGTCATTCGATGTGAACTGTCAATCCTACTCCGTTCAGCAAGCAATGCATCTGCAGTCGAGGACTTGTATGCGCTAAAAGATCCACATCAGTGTTTGTGTGGTGCCGCAATGCCAGTAACACTTGCTCTATGTCATTGCGCACGCCACTCAGCAAGTTTGCTTGGTCAAGAGCACTCTTCACACTCGTCTGAAAAATAATAAATATAGGTTTTTCGACTGTGTCGAAGCAACGCACTTTTGTCCGCTTGAGTTCGCGTGCATTATCCTGAAAGACTTCTCTATGTCTTTGGATTGCTCTAAGCATCGATTGTGAGAGTAGCTCTGGGGTATTTGATAATGCGCCTAGACGTTCATTTGTCTCTTCTAACTGCAAGTCGAGTTAGATGACATTTGTGCGATTATGAATGGTAAACCAGCCTTTTCCAAGAGGTCATCAAGTTCTGCTTCAAGGTCTCGCCATCGTTCACTAGAGCCGTTGGCTTCGACGTCTTGCTGTCTAGATATCGACGCCGATAGCTGTGAGTATGAAGTGAGCTTTGTATCAAAGAGATTCTCGAGCGTCCTGCACTGTCGATGAAGCTGTTCGTAGTCACTCATTGCGTGGTGGTTGTTCGGCAATCCCCGAGCGTTCTTTACAAACACTGCGTCATTACCTTTATCCTTTACTGACAAGTGAACTTTCGATAAGTAGTACGAGTCCAGACTCCGAAGCCAAGAATTTTTCCTCATTCCTGGACCACTTAGAGCATCAGATGTTTTCCTATTTTTATTATGTATACTACGTCATTCTGTGCACTAGTTGTTGCTTCTCACTGAACAGTGAATCCACAACGCGCAGCCATGCATTCAACTAGCACTAGAACAGGCCCAGTTTTAGATTACCTCTGGGTATATAAATTATTGGACTGGTTCGATATCCTAAAGATAGACATACTCATAGCCCAAACCATGATTTTGCCGTATTTTGCGCCGCAAGGCGCTTCGCCTGATTAACCATTTTTTCACTTTCTTCTCCGAGAGCGTTAAAGCGCTGCTCCAGATTGCCAAGCATCTCCCTGTAAAAGTGCTATAATTATTAAAATTTTAAATAGCCAGTGGAAATAAAACAGACCCGCGTTCGCTGAGCGCAGAGGTAAGACGATTGTACAGATTGGCCTGCGTTTCAGCAGCTGCAGCCGCAACCTGGGAGGCACTTGCTGAAATACTAGCTGCATTATATGAATTTGCGGAGGATGCATCTTGCTTTGGTTGTGGAATCGGTCGATTGGGCCCTCCCACTAGTGGAAGTATTATCGTTTGAAGGGTGGAGGATCAAAAATTTGATATACGACTTACATAGCTCATCTAATTGTGCACCAGTCATAGACTGATTGAAGGGGAACCATGATCCAAGTTGGAGCATCGATGCTGGGCCCGCTGATACTGGTTGTGGTGCTGGGGGGACCACAGGTTTGCTGGATGCAAAGTCAATATAAGGTGGCTCATAGGCTCGCCTAATGTCAAAAAGGGTGCCATAGTTGGCCTGGTACAACGTCCCCCAATTAGGATGGAAGCTGGATGCCATGAAATCACCAGATTTGTCCAAGGAAAACAATCTAAGGAATTGTCAAAATTTACAATGGAGCAGGGTGGATTGTGAATGAATACAAGTAGTTACTTACGACATTGGGATTGGTGGAAGTTTCAGAGTCATCATGTGCTCCAGCTGTGGCAGGGAGTACACGAGTGCGTCATGCTTACTTGTTGCCATAACAAGGACACGGGAGCCTAATAAACATGGGAATGAGCTTCGCTGCAAAAAGCGACCTGAAAATGTTTACCGAGTTTTTCAACTATTTGGACATCAATGACTTCGCCTGCCTTGCTTCCCCAGTCCACCTTTCCGATTCGGTCTCCGTTTATATTTGCGTAGGCTCGAGCACCTTTAGCACCAGCCATGACCAGCACAGATGGCGTCGTTGACATGCCAGAGCTCGCTTGAGCAAGATGGATGTTGCTTGCTGGCAAGGAAGCACCCGTTTTGCTGTCGATGACGAAGCAGCCGTGAGGTAAAATATGAGATACGTTGCCTTCCACTGTTATTGGCCCATCGCATGTCCACTGCTGAGGGGAAGAACCGCTCTGGGTAAGAGTATAGATCTGATAGTCTCCAGACACCATAGCCACGATAAGACGGGCTTTTGGCTCAGAATCTGATTCCAAATATTTAATCTTCGATTTCTTAACAAGGTAGGATAGGATGTACCTTTGGCAAGCTGACTAACACACCAAATCATAGAAGTTACTCTGTCTAGTTCCGGATGCCCTGGAAGGAGGCCTGCGATGCTCCTGCCTTTCTTCTTGACTTCGGCATGACGCAACAGTATCATCGGTCCACGCATGTTCACTATAAACAAGGATTCGGAATATGCTACAGCGAGGAAACCTTTTTGGAGAAGGTCAGCTCGTGTCAAAATAAGGCATGAAATGGCTCCAGACCCATATCAGAAACTGCACAGGCCTCAGCAGGGCCAAGTCCAGGAGAAAGCATAAGGTAGGGTGAGAAACCCTTGTCGCTTGATATGTGATCCAGCACAACTAATTCCTGATCAGCAGCTTCTCGATGAGTGGTGGACCTCCGAGGACCAGACAATCGATACAGGATGACTTCTCCTGAAGTTAAGACGACAGTAACCTCGAGAGCCTCAGTCGCAAAATATACTGAATCGATACGGGCATGCTCCGTCAACATCGGTGATGTACGACTAACCACCACAGCATCCAGTAGTACGGGCCGCAAATCGATAGTAAGGTCAGGTATTGCACTGGGAAAATTGGCCTGCAAAGGACTTGGGTGCCCGACGAGAAGTTGAGCGCTGATATCGTCAAAGCACACAGTAAGGTCACGATGGTGTGTGAGCAGAATACGATGAGGCTGGAACTGTACAAATCTACATTAACAGAGCAACGTATCGCTTGCGACTCGTGACGTACTTTGGCGAGCTTGTGATCATTGGCCTTGGCTGCATCGGCCCAAGCTTGTCCACCATTTAACGGCAGTAGAAATTCGTCTCCAACTTTTCCAACCGTTAGAGCTTGATATGTTTCTTTCTCTATATTGAGCAAACGGAAGCCTAAAACCCCGGACTTGCCGTGTGATAACGTCTCTGGTGTAACGAGCGACTTTGGATCACCGGTTTCTTCTAAATCCTTCAAGGTATCGGCTAAGTCATTGGCAAGAGAATCCATCGGATCTGTTCCAACAGCTTTTGACGGCGAAGGGGACACGGCGATATCGGATGAGAATGTAGGCGGCGGGTACTGAAAGGCTGCAACGGTTCGACTATTTCCCTTTCCTTCTGTCAACATGAGTATTGAAACAGGGTCAAAAGTACCAGAAAAGTGAGGGCTTTTCCGTGGTATGAGGAGATAGTCCTGGATCACTTCTTGAGTGTAATAGAAAAAAGAATCTAGGACATCAAGCGACTCTCGCATGGCTTGTCGTATGACGGGATGAAGAACCACTCGCTCAGAATTGGGCAACGGAGGTGGTTCTGGTGGGCTGAATGCAGGGAATTGCACGACAGTAAGACCAGGGGATTCACCCGAATTCAAGCCACCGAGTATAGCCAGGGAGGTCTTACCACCTCTGGGATCTGACGAATTCGAAAACCCACTCCAGGATAGTTTGAAAATTGGTTCTCGCACCACAAGGGATGGGCCTTTTCCCCTGCGCGACTGTGACCTGTACTCATCAAGTCTTATTTGATCGACAAGCTCTACGTCCAGCTCATCGAGTGTCCGAACGAGAAGCGGTTTTTCATCGTCATCGACGGCCCAGAATGCGAACGAACCATCTGCATAGCCAACAGCAAAGAAATGGCCAGCAGGATGGATCGTAACTGCTGTCACTTCGGGTCTACGATGATTTAGAAGATCCTACACCGGGGAAACATTGGCTTATCGGTTAATTAATTAACATCTATAACTCACGCTGCTGTTATAACCATTACCACCGGGCGCACCAGGTGGCAGAACGAGTTCATAAACTCGAACTGAGGTATGCTCTGTCTGTCAAATCTTTCAGCATAGATACCAGTTTTGAACATAGAAGACACGTACAAGGTCTGTGAGGACCACACCCCCTAAAAGAGGATAACATCAGCCATTTATACCGAAAACATAGCTATATCACAAACAGACCTCCATAAGCAACAAACAACCGATTCAGATCTCTCGGATGTGGCAACAAGTCAACAGGTCGTTTACTAAACGTTCAGTTTAAAAGTTGCTTTGCTGCGAGAAATATCAAGTTATACAGATTAGCATGTAAGGTACTGGTCATTCGACCTGTGAGCTGTTTGTCTTGATAGAGTTTCCACATATTTGGCATGGTGTACTGAGACTTGCGCAAGCAGATCAAGTCGTATGTCTTGATTTCCCCAGAATCGAGGGCAAGAAAAGCCTAGCAGAACCGATATAAACCCTAGCGCACCGAAGGTACGAGTTGGGACACGAACGTGTGAATGGCAGGGTGATAGAGTCAAAGCACTGGGGTGAGGTATGGGCATAAGGTCATATCTAGATCTGGAGTCGAGCTCGACACCTCACTTTGTTGCGTCGAACCTGACTGATTTCACAAGATTGGGTTGGCCGTATGTTGTGAGGTCCCAAACATGCAATATATTTGTTGCATCTATACACATTGAGAAAAAGTTCCATAAATCTTTCAAATGCTTCTCACCCAAACAGACTAGCTGAAAAGATAAATGGGCGAATTGGAGAAATTTGACACCCGTTGAATCAGGCGTAGTCACTTTCGTCTCCACGCCGGGTGCACCAAACACATAGATTGCTCCGTTCACAGTGCCTACAGTGAGATGAGATAAGTATAAGGCTATTCGAAAATGAAGCAGAGGAGCCTAACCGATTGCGAGAAGTCCGGATATAGGTTCAATGGCAAATGCAGTAATGTCTTGGGGGTAGTCCATTAACCTCAATGTTCCAACTTTCCAGTCGTCGGGATCGCGCAGGTCAAAAGACAGATCCATAAAAACAGCATCGCTGTGCCTACGGAACATCGGGCTTAGGTAGATGAAAATTTGTATGTAGATGAACGCCTTCAACTCGTTGAGAAGCGCGCATAACCAATTGGCGTGACCGTGACCTGATCATGATATCATTTCAAAAATCAAAACAGCGCGTACTACTTACTGGCACTGCCAGTAACCGTAATTGTTATATTGTGAAGAGAAAGCAGTAATTAATAGAAAAAAGCAGTGTCTATGAATACAGATCTTGCATTAAAAGCTACAATAGTCCAGTGCAATCGAAAACTCATTTAGCCTCTCGCTCTAGCCTTGATTTGCTGTCCGTTGACCGACTCCTTGCCTGCGATGACGCACCACGAATCTTGCCTAACCAGCTTTTCTTCGTCTTCGAAGACTGTCCACGCGGACTATTGGTCACATCCGCTATTACGGGTGGCGGACGCTCGCTTTCGTTGCTCTTCATCGTCATCAGCCGCTTTGGAGAAGGCATAGTGACTATGGGGCGCGACTGATTCCTTACTGGTGTGAAGCCCGATTGCAAACCACTCAGTATCCGTCTCCTTGGTGTAGGCTGAGCATTCAACTCTCTGCTTGGTAAAGAGTCGGCCGTGAAGGCTTGAGGCATCATATTCTCCGCTGCCTCATTAAAGTCGTCAGGTGCGCGCCTCTTTTTCCCGATGCTGGATGTCGAAATTGATTCCGGTACAGGAGACGATACTCTTCGTTCAGGCGTTTGGGCTTTGAAGACCGGAGCAGGTGGAGTAGGCGGAGCAGGTTGCTGGGTGGATGTTTCCTCTGCAATCTTGGCCCTAGATACTGGAGACGGGGCTGATATAGCCGTGTTGAGAGGTATTGTTGAGGTGGAGGCTTGGGAAGATGTAGGAATGAAGACGGGTGGGGAAGGCACCGCAGGAGCAGGAGGCACATTCGAAGTCGAGGCGACCTGAGTCCGTGTGGTGGAGGAACGGCGTCGGTCGGTTCTCGTTCTCGATCCAGAAGTAGACAATCCAGAAGCAGACGGCTGGACGGACGGTGGGGGCTCGATAATTGCTGGGGGAGCCTCGTCTAGCGCAACTGGTATCGATGCTTTGGCAGCCGCCAACTTCGTCTGTAAAGTTTGCACCTTTCGTGTTAATGATTCAACCTTGGTTGTGAGCTTCTTATTCTCCTTCAACATCCTATTTCATTATTAGTCGTATAATCAGAACGAGAAGGAAGGGAGGCACATACTCAAGTGCGCGGTCATCGTTTTCCTCGGCTTCATCGCATTTCTTCTTAAGCAGAGCCTCCATCTCGTCGTTACGCTGTTCAAGCTCGGCAAGAGCTCGCTGAAGGTCAGGTTGAACTCGGAGAGCAGCCAGTTGTCGTTCGAAGTCTGCCACTTCACGCTTGTGTTGTGCACTTTGCATGCTGAGATTAACCTCAGCAGTGTTGGCAGCCTTTTGAGAACGAGCCAAATCCGCGCGAACTTGCTCAAGTTCTTCTGTGACAGACGCAACTTTACCCTCGCTACAGCAAAGACCATAAATTAGTTGACAAATCAAGATGTGGGCAGGATGTTTTGACGAACCTCTCCTTGACTTGACTTTCAAGGTAACGCTTAAGAGAAAGAGACTTTTGGATCTCGGCCTCGAGCGTAGTTATCTCTTCTTGTAGGGTCGATCTCTCTCGCTGCAAGGATTCGGCTTCATCTGTCGCCCGCTTAAGTTTATCCTGGCAAGCCTCGATCTCGTCCTGCAGGTGTGCCAAGGAAGATTCGGCATCCTTTTGCTGAGAACGAGCGCTCTCGAGTTCCGCCTTGTATGATGCCTTGTCCGCGCTTCGGCCACTCAATTCGTCCTCCAGTCTACGTTCCATTTGAGCGGTTTCCTGCATAGCGACCTCAAGTTCGTGAGATCTATCATTCAGCTGTGTCTGGAGGCAAGAGAGTTGATCTTCCAACCCTCGTTGAATAGCAGCATGTTCGTCACTGGTTTGAGCAAGATTATTCACATGTTGCTCCTTGAGGCATTCGAGTTCCGCAGCGACGCAGTCATAAGAAATCTTCAACTCCTTGTGGGCAGCCTCTGCTATCTCTTCCTTCGATTTCATGTCAGTGATTTCACCCTGTAGGCGTAGGATTTCTTCTTGTCGTTTAGCAGCGAGGTCCTCGTGGCTGGCGACATCCTGTAGACTTGAAGCTACTGCGCCATCCAGCTCCTCTCGCACACGCTTAGCGTCATCCAGTGCCTTCTGAAGCTCATCCTTTGTGGTAGCATGCGAAGCTTGGAGTTCTGACAGTGCCTTTTCGGACTCGGATATTTGCACTTGAGCTTTAGCAAGTTGTGCTGCATACCGCTCCTGCAATTGGGTGACGTCTTGGTTGGAGTTACTGTTGGCCAGAGAGTCCTGTGCCTGCTGTAGCGCGGCCAAAAGCTGCTCCTTCGAACGAACAAGTTCCTCCACGGCGGCATTATGACGCTCTTTTCCATCTGAAATCTCGTCTTCCAACTCCTGGATGCGCTGTTTAAGTACGCTCGTATTATTTGTGGATTCCAAAGCAGCTGTAGCAGCCTCAGCCCGTAACCTCTCGAGTTCCTGGTTCGCCTCTAAGTCCTGATCCATACGATCTTGCTGTGTCAAAAGCTCCTGTCCAAGTCTCCGGTTCTCAAGTACAAGATTTCGAAGATAACCCGACGTCCTATATAGTTCGAGCTGTGAAACCGCGAGCGCAATCGTAGATTGTCTAGCCGCCTCGCGAGCTTCGTCACTCTCGCCGGACAGTGCATTCAGCTCGTGAAGCGCAGTCAACGCCCCATGATGCTCCCTCTCCAGACTCGCCAAAGCCTGCAAAGCCACGATTGTGTGATCTTTTTCCTTCGCCAACCCAATTCGTGCCTTTCCAGCTGTTTCGACCACCACCTTCACAAGCGCCTCTATCGTCCGATCTCCTTCCTCCAACCGTGCCTCCGTCATCATCTCTATCTCCTCCACGCGTGCACGCGCTTCATCCCGTGCATCTCTAGCCTCTGCACAATCATCAACCATCGCATCCCTCTCAGAAGTGAGTCTCTCAATCTCTAATAACAACTCCCCAATTCGTTCCTCACTCAGCGCCAAGGTCGTCTCCAGTCGTCCATTGTCGTTCCGGAGTATACTGAGATGCTCGTTGCGTCTACCCACACGAGCGCGCTCCTCCTTAAGCTCGTTCTGCAGGATGCGCATCCCATCTGTCTGGGACATGGCTTCTAGCTGGCGGAGCTTCAGTTCCGCATATCGGTTCTCTGCATCTTTCAATGCCTCTTTGGCCGATGAAAGTTCATTAGTGAGGTTGGTGACCTGAAGCGCTAGAGAGCTCCTCTGTGACTCGGCAGTCTCGTACTGCATCCTGTAGAATGCTTGAGCCTCCTTCTCTTCCTTGAGGACCAGTGTTGCCTGTTCGAGTTTTGCGCCAGTGACTTCAAGCTGGTAACGAAGCTCGTCGTTATTCCGGGTCTGCTGTTCCAAGCGGTCGCCACTGAGTTCTGCTTGCCGTAGTTCAGAGTCTAGGTTGGTCAGCTCGGACTGACATGCTGCCAGCTGTTCCTGGACATCATGAAGAGATGACTGGGCATCTGACGCACACAGCGCGAGGGCGGACCGTTCTTGATCAAGGTGTTGGGCGACAACAACGCAGCTCGTTAGCGCAAGATTTAGTCGACGAATCTCAGCGCCCTTCACGGACATCAACGTGCGGTGAAGCGTATCGAGTGCACTAAGATCATTGCATAATTTGGCAATATCTTCCGTAGAACGGCTCCCACTGGAAGATGCTGCTGACTGAGCAACTAGTTTCGCGTTCAGAGCCTCGACTTCGAATTTCGATTCTGCCTGCAAGAAGTCCAGTCTGTTCCGTATATCATCCCGCTCCGTGATAAGGTTATCCCTGTCATTGCGAAGCCGGCAGATAGTCGTCATCAGTCGTTCGATATTTAGAGCTGCCTCAAGTTCAGTCTGCGTAGGAGAAGAAATAGATCTGCAGGGATTGAGTTTCCATTAAGGAAATGACTTGCTTGTAAGTCACGTACCTTTGAGCCTTCTCTAACTTTTCTAGAGCCTCCTCCTTTTCGGCAACAAGTTCAACTTGCCTAGTTTCTGCTTCAGCAACACGCAGCTTCAATTTCCTGACTTCGCCCTCGGCTTTGGCAACGTCGTCGCGAAGCAGCTTCGCAAGATTTTGATGTTTCCCTTCGTCCTCATCAATACGTTTTACGAGTTCCTCTTCCCTTCGACTGAATTGTTCCCTATCGAAGCTATACGCCCGCAGTTCATCGTCTTTATCGTCCAGAGCAGCTGTCTTCTCCTCTATCTCCCTCCTTAACATTTTCTCCACAGCGGTTTTTTCGTTTCCTATTCGAATCTGCTCCTCTTGAGCCCGTGTGGCCTTTTGAATGGCAAGCATAGCATCAGTCTCCTTTTGCGAAACAACGGACCGCAATTGAGCCAGTTCTTGCTCGAGAACAAGGACCTTGTTACGTGAGGGTGATGGTGATCTGGAGGAAGAGCGAGGAGGGCGCGGACGACCAGGTGTCGTAGTAGGTGGCATAGATTGGTAGAAAGGAATTTCAAGTTCTCGGACACGGGCTTCAAGGGTAGTTTTATCCTTCACTAGTTTGTCGGCTCGAGATTTGTGTTCGTCAGATAGGTGGCTCAGTCGGTCAAGTTTGACTTCGAGGTCTCGTGCATCGAGTTCACGTTGCTTTATAGTCGCATGGGCAGCATCGAGTGCTTGTTCCGCGTTCGAAAGTGACATCTTGTTATTTGAGAGTGATGTGTCGCGAGATTTAATCTGGTCCTCGAGCTCAACAACTCTTCTGGATTGACTAGCCAACTTGGATATAGTTAGCACAAGTTTGAGGCATGAATCATGAAGGGCAACACACTTGTCTTAGGTTTTCGTCAAACATTTTCTTGAGCTCCTGCATTTCTTCGTCTTGCTTCAGTAACTTTGCGTTCAAAGCAGTTATGTGCCCATCTATTTCTGTGAGACTAGACGTAAAATAAATAGAGACGAAGGTACCTTTGCTAGCGAGTTTGTCCTTGATGGCTCGCTCATGGTCAGAGATGTCGTTTATTCCAATATCGAGGACTGACATGGCTGCCAGCCGCCGTTGAGTAGAGGTCAGCAGTAGGCAAGGAGACCAAGGTTAGCGTTGAAGGTAAGACGCGTGGGAAGAGAACAAACGCGGATGACACGTGATCGCGTTATAGCAAAGGAAGTCGCGCGTCTTGATCATTGCAATTGGCTGCGACAACTCTGCGTGTCATCGACTCGGACTCTGGACGTGATCATTGTAACGTTATTCTCAGTTTTTTGAGCGTTCAGGTCTAGAACGGCGTAATAATCTCGCTTGACGTGTGTTCATGGGGCGATGTGGTGTACGACACTCCGGGGGAAACTATACATCTGTTGATACCGTGGGGGTAGCGGGAAAATGGGACCACCTTCCTTGATAAGGAAAATGATAAAGATCATGAACTTCTTGGGAAAAGAATGTTGGAGCTGTTCTGATGTGTATGCGGTAAGAGATCTAGGTCTGTGGCATACATACCATCATAGCACCAGAGATAGCATTCATGGATCGATGGTATTCATGAATTAATTAATGTGACAGAGTAGCCTCGAATGTTGCAGGGCGGGTTGGTGTGGTTGCGAAGAAAAGAGGGTATGACGTCAGAGTGGGGCGTAGTTCCCTTGCTTACAAGGGTTCTTGCTTGTATTTTTTTTTTCTCTGAGAACGTGTGTAGCTGAGAATCCCCTTTTTGATCTGCATGTCATTGTCAGCATCTGGATAGAGAAGCGGACGTCCGCTTCATTTTGACCGCACGTATACTTAATCCTTCTCATCTGTTCAGCTCTCTAGCCATCCTCGGATATATAGTCAATGGCATGTAGGCCTTGAAACTGCAAGACTGCTTGCATTACTTCCTTATCTTACGCGTCTTTTTCGATTGGGTTTTCATTGAGCAGACGTGACGGATGGTGCCGTTCTCCCCCCTCTCGTTTTATATCCATTTTCTCCAGTCCTATGAAATGGCACCCGAATGCATGATCTTGTGGTGAACATGACGTCAATGGCTCTTCGGCTTCGGCGGAAGTAGAAATAGCCTCCAAAGATGCTTATATAAAGAACTGAGACATATGGCTCGTTCTCAAATGCCTACCACAGCAAGCCAGCCAAATGGACGCACAGGTATTACGCGCTCAGGCGCTCCTGCTCGTGTCAGTCTCTCTCTCGCCCATCTTCCTTCAAAAACAGACATAAAGGCTCCCTGGCCGCGCACTCCCACTCGCGTAGACCCAAATAATCCTCCTTGGCCCGCTTATCGTGGTTACCATGAGTATTCCTTCGCCCATGCGACCATGCAGTCCAGGCTTCCCACTATTTTGGGCAAGGCTATCGAAGACGCCACACGTACACTCAACGAGGAATATTCTCAAGAGCGCGTCGTCGATCTTGTCGCCTGCATAGACCGCATGGGTGAACTAATGACTGATCTCAGTGGTAATGCCAAACTGCGCCCCATTGTTGACGATAACGAGGCCGATGTGGCTCTTTGGAACAAGGAAATCGCCAAGTATTTCCAAGGTATAAGCGCATCACTCCGTCCCTGATCATCTTTCTCATGATGTCATGCAGGGAAGGACTTTATGAATGCCCCATGGTTGTTTGCAGAAGCCTATAAATATCGTCGTCTCCATGAAGCTTTCAGCGTCAGTCGATACTGGACAAACTATGATGTTTTCTATAGGCAAAAGGTTTTTGTCTCTCACTCATAATTCAAATAGTTTCACTTACCCGTCCCACAGTGTGACACTTTCTCTCGCTCGTCTGACGCCGTCTTCGAACTCTCTATGAGGTTCGCTGAACCTTTTAAAATCTCGCAGAATATTTCTGCGGAAGAACGTCTTGAAGCCGAGCGTCTCATGTTTTTGGAGTTGACGCAAGGTTCGATTTATGCCTCATCCGTCATTTCCTGTACTGACACTTCAGCAGTGTGCCTCTGGGGCAATTCGACTGATTTGTCTCTCCTGATAAATATGACAGAAGAACAAATAAAGTCCCTCCAGTCCACCGGCGGCGACCACCTTGCGGCGACCGAAAAGAACATTCTCGGGAACCACCTCAATCGCCTCTGGGATACCGTCAAAGAACTCCGCGAAAAGACAGGTGGTAGGATTGACTTTGTCCTAGATAATGCAGGGTTTGAGTTGTATTGCGATTGTGTATATGGTGAGAAACCTTTCTTTATCATTATAGTCTATACTTCATGCATCAACTACAGCGGACTTCTTGCTTCAGAGTGGCCTCGCTACGCAGATCAGATTCCACGGAAAGCGCTATCCTTGGTTCGTGTCTGACGTGACCAAAAAGGACTGGGAGTGGCTTTTGAACACCATGTGCTACGGACAATTGTTCCCTCAAGCATCCGACGCTGAATTGGAATCTCTCCGCAGACTCGGACAGCGTTGGAAGGTACGCATATCATTCTTCGTGTGGTGTCATCTGACGCACGCGATTGTCAGAATTACGAGAAGGAAGGCAAATGGGTGTATGAGCAGCACCCGTTCTGGTGTACCGGTTACACCTTCTGGGAACTTCATAGCGAGGCACCTGATCTTTTCTTGCACCTATCGCGTTCCGATCTCGTGTATTTCAAGGGGGATCTCAACCATCGTAAACTCACGTATGACTGTGCTGCTCCAGCTAGCACGCCATTCGAAATTGCTATCGGTCCAATGGCCAGTTCAGCAGGGGCCCCAAAAATTGCAAGTCTACGAACAATCAAGAGCGATGTCGTAGTTGGGCTCGGCGATGACGGCGACATGGTTGCCGAAAACCTGGACAAGACGGAACCAGGATGGAAAATTAGTGGCAAATATGTACGTCGAAGCTTGGTCGGTTGCTCCATGTGCTCATGACATCACGCGCAGGCTGTTGTGCTCCTTTCGGAAGGGCGCCCTGGAGAGAAAGTCCGCTTTGCTTAGACGTTTTGCAAGTACAAACCGCGACGACATCTTTTGTAATTTTATGAGGCCCTCGGTCGATTTTCGAGCCCTCGAAAGCACTTCTCCCTTGTCAAGTCTCTGGTAGTCTAGATCAAGTATACTGCTATGTATTGTATTCCATTTGCAATCCATCAACACCTCATGTGTGTCCAAGGACAGGCATCGTGATTCCGTGCACATGGTATACCGTCCATATCATGGGGATGCAGTAGCGGCCGCCTCCGTTCCCCCCTAACAAATGACGACGGATGACAATTCACCATTATAATCAAACGGTCAGACTATAATGGAACCAGGTGTGGCAAGCGGTTACCTGATGCCCAGGCTAGATAGTCACTTATCCACGAGCAATGAGACCATATGTATACTTTATCACGCCAAAAGAGACTTCGCCATTGGTAGGACCCTATCACCAGATAAAACAATGCTCGCCACGATGTTAGTTACCTGCACCTTGTGGGTACATACGCATGTTTGATTTCAAGAAGGGGGGAGAACTTGATGGTCAAGGTTGCGCAATCTGGATAGTAATTCTGCGCTTGACGTAATCTGTGGCGTCTAACGAGCTGACATCCCTAAGCTTTGCTCGAGGTGTTGTATGGAGAATTCTTTCTGTAGATTCGAAGGTAGTTACCGTCAAGCGAAGTATCCAGAGAATTGGTTGCTGCATTACAGCAAAACTCCAGTACTGAGTAAACCAGAATGACTGGTACCCGTGATTTCGATACTGATGCGACCTTCTGCCGGCAACGAGTCACATATGCACATGCTACGAGGGGCAGTGCTCATGAAGGAAGCGTTGTCGTCGATTGCACTTAGAAAGAAATATTTTGAGACGAGTGACAACTGTCAGAAAGTACAAGGGGCATAAGGGCAGAGTACGCGCGGTGCGTAGTCTTTAGTTCCTGTGTTGATTAAATATGCTGCTATTTTTGAAGGTCGAGCATGTGTAATCGTACTGGATGACTTTGAAGGCTGAACAGCGGCACATATGGGGAGACGGAAGCGAAACGGTACGATATCAGAGTTATTTTTGCAGAATTTATATGCGTTATCTGGACAGTGAGCCGACAACAGAATTTTGCGATATCGCACACGAGTTCTTGACCACGAAGTTTCTATTGTCTGTTGTTGTGAGATTGCGCGTGAAAGAAAAAGAAATTGTTTGCCCAAGAAGTATTAGTTGAACGCGTGCTTAGTGAGTACAGTAGCTGGTCTGCTGATGAGGCCAAGCTGTGGTCAAGCTCTAAGGGGATTTCAATGCTAAGGCAATCAAGTCACGAGTGGCTTCGACAAATAGACGTAGACAAATATTAACTTTTGAACCTTCTCAACTGCATTCTGCGACGTCGCGCCAGCGCCCACTCTGCGACGGCAAACTCCTGTTCACTTGCTCAAATGCATAGGATCTCAAGTTCTAATGTTTTCTGAAACTCTGAGAAGTAACCACGTTGTCCCACTGTGTCGCCTCCGAGTGCCTAATTTGGCGAGATAAAGAAATAGCCCCTGGCCTAAAGTCTACTTTTTTAACAGGGTCCAATCTTGTGGAATTCTACACATGGTATCTGCCATCGAGATTCGCCATTCAGAACACCTTGTGGTCGTTGCAACTACAGACCCAAGAATGTCAACTAAATATAGCCAAAGGCTGTATTCGCCATCAGCTCCATTATTTTCTAAACATAACACGAGATATGGCTCCCTCGCGAAACTGTAATCCACAATGTGCACCAAACATGTCGCGTGTTCAGGTGATGCAAAATGGATATACTTTTGAGGTGTGTATCATGCGGAAGATGCGTCGACGCTGCTATAAAGGCCAGTACATTTTGCAGTCTTTTCGTCACCCAGCCATAGCAACCTATCCCGGGCAAAGATGTTCCGCGCTTCTACTCTTCTGACTACTCTTCTCCTCGCGTTGACGGTCTCCGCCAACCCCATCGTCATCCGCGACTCACCTGTCAAATTGCCCCTCGTCAGGCGCCTCAACACTGCCGGCCTCGCCAACCTCGTTCAGCACGACTCAGCTCGTGTCAAGGCTCTCCTCACCCGTGCCGAGGCCAAGGCCAACGGCTTCCAAGAAGATGCTGCCGCTGCCGCTTCAATCATCGACGAGACTGTCTCCAACCAGATCGTATCTTACATCGCATCCGTCGGTGTTGGCAGCCCTGCCACAACCTGTAAGTCCACGACATTGCTGTAACGTTCAAGAGAAATATTAACTGTAGCATCAACACACAGACGACCTCATTGTCGATACCGGAAGGTGAGCTTGGTTGTCCAGCAGGTATCGTTGCAAGGCTAATGATGTGACTTCAGTTCAAACACCTGGGTCGGCGCCGGGACTGCCTACAAGACGACCAGCACCAGTATCAAGACCTCCAACAAAGTGGTATGATTGATTTAGTAGACGTTGCGCGTGTTCTGTCTTAATATCACCTTAGTCCGTCACATACGGCTCTGGATCTTTCTCTGGTAAACACATGTCGTCGTTGCATTTTGACTCGGCTGACTTGTCTGTCTCTCAGGCACTGAGTACCTTGACCAAGTCACCATTACTTCTGGCCTCGTCATCGCCAACCAGTCCATCGGTGTCGCTTCCAAGGTAGATATCCTCACTACCCTTTTATCAACTAAACAATCTGACCTTCCTCAGTCCAGCGGCTTCTCTGGTGTTGATGGTATCTTGGGGTAATGCTATGCAACAAGCCTATTATTTTAACATTTTTAGCTAACATCTTCGTTCAGTATCGGCCCCGTTGATCTGACAGACGGTATGAGGCCTAATATATTCTTCTTTCTGACCCTCGTCTAAAAACGGTTGAAGATACTCTTTCGCCTGCCACTACCACCCTCATCCCCACTGTCACCGACAACGCCTACTCGCAGGGCATCATCACTGCTCACGAGCTTGCCATATCATTCGAGCCGACTACCTCTGATGACGATGTCAACGGAGAAATTTCCTGGGGTGGTGTTGATTCTTCCAAATACACGGGAAGCATCACATATACGTATGTTATAATCAGGATCCCGCAATGATGTTGTCTTATCTATCGTTAGCTCCCTTACAACCACCTCCCCTGCGAGCCTTTACTGGGGCATTAACCAATCCATCACATATGGCTCTTCTTCGACCAGCATTTTGAAATCCACTGCTGGTATCGTCGACACCGGTGAGCTGGATGAACGAGATGAGTGTCTTGGGTGCTAATGGTGTTTGAACCAGGCACAACCCTCGTCTACATTGCTACCGATGCCTACGACCGCTACGTCTCGGCTACCGGTGCTACCCTGGACAGCACTACTGGCTTGCTCAAGATCACCTCAGCGCAATACTCTGCTCTCCAGCCCCTCTACTTCAACATCAATGGAGTGAGTCATAAATTGACGACAGTATCATCGCAAATCTAATCTGGCTTTCAGGTTGCCTTCGAGTTGACACCTAATGCCCAGCTGTGGCCTCGTTCTCTTAACACCGCCATCGGTGGCTCTGCTAGCGACCTCTACCTGGTTGTCAACGACATCGGCTCTGTCACCGGTTCAGGTTTGGACTTCATTAACGGCTATGCATTCCTCGAGCGCTTCTACGCCGTCTTTGACACTGCCAACAGCCGAGTTGGCTTCGCTACCACTTCCTATACCAATGCGACGACCAACTAGGCCAATTAAAGAATATACCCAATCACCATCGACAATCTGTAGAGATGTACAAGTACAATTTATTTTTCAATGGGCATTAGTCATTCAGTGTATTCAAGCTTGTCTTCGGAATCCAGTGTGAAAAAGAACATCCATAGTGTTCTACGGAAAACGGCACTCTTCCGCAGTTTGCAGAAAATCTGCATGCTATAGTACGCCATGTATTGTGACTCTCACACAGCGGTCGCAGAATCATGACAAGCCCAAGTGGTTGATCATCACATTTTTAAAAGATCGCGCTTTGTGACTCTCACACAGCGGTCGCAGAATCATGACAAGCCCAAGTGGTTGATCATCACATTTTTAAAAGATCGCGCTTCCACTGGGAGAGAGCGCTGTGAATCAATAGACTAAACCATTGCATCATCAGTCACTCTTACGCTCTATAAGAATCACATTGCACAATATCAGAATCTGATTGGCATAACTGTGTTAGTTGGGCACATGCATGTTCTGATCTTGGTTGGTGTTGGACAAGCCTCTTCCTCTTCCTCTTTCCCACTTAGGCGAACACTTGAAACTTATCAGGTCTCTTGCCACGGCTATCGAGTCACCTGTGTCTCTACATCTATCTTCTTTGGATGACCACGGTGGGAGCAGGCCTGGTTAAACCTGGATCAGTTCCCAGGTAAATATGGGGATGGTAGCAAGCAACTGAAGTACCCGACTTTCCGTGGGTCAAACATGAGAAAGCTCCATGTCAACTTTCCGAATATGCTTCGCACAGGACACGAGAGGAGGTTGCTCCTTGTGAAATTTGTTATCGCAGAACAGCTGCCATGTCACCCAACTAAATTTGTTCACGATAGTATCGTCTCTGCGGTGTTATAAAGATAGAGTTCCCCCATGGGCCTGAATTCCACCAGCGAACAATGCTTTCTCGCGGTGTCCTCATTTCTGCATTATCTCTTGCTTTGGTGGCCTCCGCCAATCCGGTCGTTGTCCGGGAGTCTCTGGTGAAATTACCCCTCACCAGGCGTGTCAATGCGACAAGTATTCATAATCTGGTGCGGCACGATGTAAACCGAGCCAAAGCTCTGCGTGCGCGAGCGGAAGCTAGGCTTCGCGGTGAATCGGATTTCGACGCCCGAACTATAATCGAAGAAGGAGTCGACAACCAAGCCGTTCAATACATCGCCTCTATTGGAGTGGGTACTCCTGCGACGACGTGTAAGAATGTATATTCAGGCTTGTACAGAAAATCTGACACCACAAAACAGACCAGTTGATCGTGGACACTGGAAGGTAGGATTATAGCTTATTCAATTCTCAGTGCGCATTTCTAAAGTAGATAGCTCAAACACATGGGTTGGAGCTACGGCTGAATATGTCAGGACGAGTTCAAGCGTTGAAACCGGCGACGGTGTGGTAACATACGTTGGGCTTACCTTTTTAACATTTTCTCTTACCCCTGAACGTAGTCGGTGACTTATGGCTCAGGTTCATTCTCTGGTTAGTCTGGAATATTATACGGTTCCTTTCTTATTTTTATCTTCCTTATTAGGCACCGAATTTGTCGATACTGTGACGATTGCATCTAGCCTGGTCATCACAGGACAATCAATCGGCGTGGCGTCAAGTGTATGCAATTGTTCTAACTTCTAACTGCCTTGATAACGTCTGACGTTTAAATATCTAGTCAGATGGGTTTGAAGGAGTAGACGGCATCATTGGGTATAAAGATTTTGTGATCTCAGCTATTTGTATCTGACCGCTGTAGTATCGGACCAGTGGATCTCACTGAGGGTATGTAAAGAGTTTTGATGATCTTTTGTTTTGGTAACTCAAAATTAGTACACAGATACGCTTACTTCTGGAAGAGAGACCCTCAGCACCCTCATACCAACAGTAACCGACAATGCTTTCTCTCAAGGCCTCATTACGGCAGACTCTCTGGGTATTTCGTTTGAACCCACTACTTCTTCCTCGGATTTGAATGGGGAGATCTCATGGGGTACCCTAGTTCGTTTCAACCTATATCGTGTCTAACATACAGCCATATAGGTGGGACGGACTCTTCTAAATTCACGGGTTCCATATCTTTCACGTGAGTCAACTGAACTCTATGCAGCACAAGGCGTTCTGTAATGCTGTTCAGACCCATCACAACTACCTCACCTGCGAAAGACTACTGGGGCATCAATCAAAGCATCCAGTACGGTACAACAACCATCTTGTCTGAAACCGCTGGCATCGTTGACACAGGTGAACCCTCAATTTAATTTGCGTTCAATTCGAACGTCAGGCTGACTTTTACGAAGGGACGACTCTTCTTTTGATCGCCTCTAATGCCTTCTCTGCATATCAGTCTGCAACCGGCGCTGTGGTGGACGAAAGAACTGACTTACTTCGCCTCACATCTACACAATTTGCCAATCTGCAAAGCTTGTTTTTCACGACCAATGGTGTAAGCTTAGGTCATACACACCTGCCATTTTGCAAGGATCCTCAATCTTTTTGTTAGGTGACTTTGGAACTCACTGCCAATGCACAATTGTGGCCTCGTGCTCTTAACACCGCAATCGGAGGTGTAGCCAGCGATATCTATCTCATTGTTGGGAACCTAGGCACACCCTCTGGCGAAGGCTTCGATTTTGTTAACGGACTTGTATTCCTTGAGCGTTTTTATGCCGTTTTCGACACTGCCAACAGGCAGGTTGGCTTTGCTACGACCTCATTCACTGATGCGACAACGAATTGATTATTATTTAAACGGAACTATGTTCAAACTCTATGTATACATACAACATTCCTGCCCTGTAACAATGTCCACTTGCATTGAAATGCTAGTGGAAGTGATTGCACTGTCAGTCGAGCTCATCATTCCAGCTACCAGGAAAATGATTTTCTTGGTTGTGAGATCGCGAGGTTGGGTCAGAACTGGAACGGGTACGCGCCGACGAACTTGTTGAGCCGCGTCCGCTTCCAAATCCAAAAAGAGACTGAAGTATACCAGGAGCATTGTGATCCTGCCTACTGGGTCTGTCTTGGGCCGATGTATTTGAGGGTCGGCGATCGGAGCGTGAGCTGGAATCCGATGCTGCTGGAGGATGGTGTTCCGGTTGCGGTACAAGAGCATACCTATCCCGTAATCAGATGAATTTCCTTTCGTTACACAGCATGCTATAAATCACCTGCAAACCGGGCATGTACCACTCGATTTTAACCACGGAAGGATACAAGGCTCATGGAAAGGGTGCTTGCAAGGCAATGTTACGACAATCTGCTCATCGGGGTCCTCTGTCTCCAATTTGAACTGTTCTTTGCAAACTGCACAATCTTTCTCAAGTGTAGATGCTGAAGCAAATCAGAATTTCATCTATGCATGGTCTTACATGACTTACATGTGGACTCCAGGACCTCGCGTGGTAAATTTGCAACTATTTCCTCTGTCGCTGGAACTGGCCTGTGAGCATTTGACTCGTTCATTAATTGCGTCATGATCTGATCCAAAGCTGACGAAGAATACAGTTAAATGACTCCAACAGTCAAAAGAACAGCAAACCTTCTTGATTGAACACATAGTCTCCCATTCTACCATGTACGGCTGGGTCGCCAAAGATTCCCATGCCCGGACCAAAAAGATCGTCCCCAGGCCGCTGGCCTAGCAATGCCATAAGATACTGGGCCATCAAAGGCCCTGTAATAGTGCCACCACTATTCCCACTGTTAGATCCTCGAAGGAACCTATCTGTTGCATAAACAACTTAGCAAGAAAAGCAAAAGCAAACGAACTCTGACATGGTCGGGGGCCGTTCGTAACCGCTCCCACTAGAATTCCCTTGCGATCCTCGTGGACCAGATTCGCTGCGAATTTGGAAGGAAAATCCATTATTCTGGAAGTTGCAGGTATTGGCCAAACTGTCGAAAGACGATCAAAAGACGACGTACAGATGTCCCGCCACTCGATGTAGCACGCATAGTTGTATGTCCTCCTTCCGCTATTCCGCGATCCAGTAATTGTTGTAAGCTGACTACGGGCCAACGTCATTCGCACGATCAGTAAGGTAGTGGTATATTGCGTACAGAGAAATGCATCAACACCAGGAGGAACATCTTCTCCACCGTAGTCAGCGTGTCCATGCGCAAACTCTCGCGGATCGTCGTTAACGTCTTCCATCTGTTTAATTAATAAGGCAAGATTGACATCATGTATCAGGCGTAGCCAACTTTTTCGACAAAACCGCTTCGACATGATGCACAGACCGGATGAGGTATCTAATTATTAAGTTGCTTGGAACATATGCGCGATTGGGAGACGTATGAAGCTTACCATAAGTGGGCGCATTTCAGCATTGCACTGATTGACTGCCTGTGAGTAGAGGTATCCAGAAGATGGTATTGACGCACCTCGTGACAAAACCACAGTGGTTCTCTAGATGACATGGGAGTAAGTAAAGACGGCGTGGAGGATGGAAGTGGGAGTCGAGAGAGCAGGATGTCAGTCAAGTGACAATTGAATCTTTGGCAGTGATATCACCACTGTCAGTTGTCACACTGTCACACAGAGCTCGTGGATTTCCCCCACATCGACGACGCAACGACTCATTTTTGGTATGTAAGTCTTTTGGTTTCTTCTTCTCTCTGTGTGATGATCAACTGGTTCCCTATTATACGATCCTACATGAGATCTTATGCCGGGTTTTCCTGATTCGCTTCCATTCTACGTGCTGTATACTCATGCTCACTCACCTACTCTTCCATCGCAGCATCCTGGGGTCTTCAACTTCTCTTCTAGATGGATTCTCATCGACAGAATTGTGTTCCATGGATTGCCACATCGTCACCTGCGATATTGTTTTGTCTACGCGCGCCATCTTTGTACCGTTAGCCATGAAGTAGACCTGTGTGTAATAATAATAATCTATGCAGTGCATATGTCTCCTCAATGGCCTCAATATCTTATGGCATAACCTGTTAATTGCTGAGGACAATGACTACAGT
The DNA here is from genome assembly GCA_018854895.1 of Tricholoma furcatifolium. Classification (NCBI taxonomy): domain Eukaryota; kingdom Fungi; phylum Basidiomycota; class Agaricomycetes; order Agaricales; family Tricholomataceae; genus Tricholoma; species Tricholoma furcatifolium. The sequence goes on from JABAJV010008581.1 coordinate 25,645, forward strand.
CGAATCTGTCATAATGCATACTCTGTAGTAATGCATAGTTTTTGGCGTCCACGAAGGGCTATGCATTATAACAGATTCGACTGTACTAGTTCAAAGTTGTGTGTGTGTATTGATGGCTTGTGATCGATTATAGTTGGTGATATGTAGACAAGCTTCCGAGAAACCACCGATGAACCCATGTTCAAACTTGCTTACAGACTTTAGAAAGCTGGTTGACTTATATCCGGAAATCCATCTATCAGTACGACGCCTATGGCTGAGTTGAACTCAGACAACGTATGATGCTCATCCCTTCTTAAAGTTCACAGCTCATCTGCTTAAGAAATGTCTAGGTAGAAACATGGTGGTCGCCTTATTATCGCAATCTAGTCCTTGGCGCAGCTCTACCTAGCGGATTCATCTTATTCGCCATCTTTGTTAGAATTTTCGGGACCCTTCAACTTCCAAAGTCAGTGAAAAGGATTTTCGATGCACTGTGTGCTCCATTCCGCAATTTCCTCCTTCCAGAAGATGTCATGGAGCCAGGATTCAGACCTGTGTACAGAAAGTTCACCCAAAAAGGTCGAATATTAAGTGTCCTTGCTGTCGTAGCGTCGGCTGGGTGGCTAGGATGCTTTGTGTATGGAGTTGTTGTACAGGATATTGGGTATGCTGCGAGAGCTTTGTTAGCGTTTTTGACCTGGGTGAGTCCTTTAACGACATACACAGAACATGAAATGACATTTTTTCAGGCCTACGCAGCTCTTGAACTATCCGTAAAGCCGCCATCCACCCCACCATTCTTCCTCATAGCATTTGCCACGACTCATTTTCTCTTTTATCTCGCAGAGATAGGCTTCGACCTCGTAGAAAACGATGGTTTCAGCAGAACAATGGCCTTGAGCTTGGTTGGAATGCTGATTCCAGGAACCTTTGTTTGGGTTGCCGGAACTCTTCCTTTACAGGCGGCAAAAGTCGCTACAAACGTCGCAGGACCACAAGACGTGCGCTAAATACTATGATTAATCTACCATCGTCATGCTGACCCCATTTCAATAGACTCCCTCCACGGCTCTTTCTTGCCCTGAAGATGACCCTAGCCTTTGGTCATGGTGTAATTTCTCATTCGTTGAACCTATCTTCGACCTTGCAATGATGCGAACTCTCAATGAGTCAGACGTGTGGACTTTGTCTCCCTACTTCTTACACAAGAATATCTTCGGCAAATGCTTAGAATATAGGTCTCTGTGAGTATGAGCCAGATATAGATTTCTTCTTTTTATTTATGCTCACGTCAGATACCCAACCCACTCTTTGCTCCGTTTCCTTTTGGTTTCAAACTCTCTTGATCTGATCATCGATGTACTCATTGAACTTTACAAATCCTGCGTCTGTTGGTCGATCTTCCCTTTTCGCTACTTTCTTTTACTCACCAGCAACTCTTAGTCTTTGTACCTTCATATGCGTTGAAAGAGATCTTGGCTGCCCTCACTAATGATGACCGTAACTCGAGAAATACCGCCTACTTCTGGACTCTCGTCACCTTTATAGTGCACCTTTCTCAGGCTCAAGTTGACATTTTCCAATCATGGCACACCCGTCGATGCTATGAGCGTACTCGTGGTCAACTATTCTGTTCTATACATTACAAATCTTTGAAAAGGCAAGATCTTAGCGGTGATGTCAATGGGGATGAAAATGACACGAAAAGTGCTGATCTGGGGAAAATCGTAAATCTTATGCAGTCAGTCGAATGGGTATGCTCGAATTCGTTATTCTGAAGATGTTCTATTAGAGGCGATGCATACACCGTCGCACATAGGTTCTGGTTGTTTTCTGGAGTCTTTACTTCGCCAATTCGGCTGACCATTGCCCTGGTGTTCCTGTATCAGTGAGTTCCGCATCTTAGCCTGGCTGGTATAGTCCATGACGCAAGTCTACAGAGTCCTTGGATGGAGCGCTCTCTCTGGAGTCGCCGTCATATTAATAGCTTATGGGCTCAACTATCCCCTCGCAACCTACAATATTTCAGTAAGTTTCCAGGCTTGGGGTTTTGCCGCCTGTCGACGTTTTTAAACTTGGGATAGGTTACTCGATCGTCATGGAAAGCTCGCGACTTCCGAATGAGTGTTGTGAATGAACTGCTTCAAAACATTCGGTTCTTGAAGTTTTATGGATGGGGCGAGTAATGATGTTCATTTCTTGTGTAATCTCACTTAACAGTTTCGCTAGAATATTTTTGGTCAAGCAAGGCAGAGAAATCTCGAGAAGATGAGCTGCGTTGGCGTGTCAAGCAAAATGCAGTCGATACTGCCATTTCATTTATATGGTACCTTTTAACTTTTAGGCCCCTGTGTTGATTAGCTGACTTCATGATTTTAGGACATGGATGCCCTCCGCCACAGCTCTTACTTCTTTCTTTTGTTATACCTTCATTGCGGGACAGCCTCTCACTGTCTCAACGGCCTTTACATCTATCGCCCTATTCTCTCAGCTTCAAGAACCCATGACTGCCCTTCCTGAGCAAATCTTTGCTCTGTTACATGGTGAGACTGCATTAGAAACCTGCTATTCACGACAGAAAATCTTACTTTCGTTAGCCTACGTCTCCATGCAACGTATTGAAGTGTTCCTAGAGGAAAACGAAGTTCCTGAATGGGCATCAGCTTTCACAGCTATCCCCGATTTTTCAAGTTCTGGAATCGGGTTCTCTAGTGCCACGTTCCGCTGGCCGTCTGTACTTAAATGTGAACCTTCCATAGCATCTTTCGAGCTTGGGCCTTTGGATATCTCATTTCCAAGGGGAAATTTGACACTTGTCACTGGTGCTACGGGGTCTGGCAAAAGCGCGCTACTAGCCTCAATGCTTGGAGGTGAGAAAAGGCTTCAAAGATTATCATCTCCATCTATTTAACGAATCGCAGAGATGCACTGTATTTCGGGCCATGTCATGTTAAATAAATTGAATCACAAAGTAGCCTACTGTGGCCAGAATCCCTGTCAGAGCGTTCCCTCCATCATACACTTAATGTTCAACTTTGACTTCCTTACAGGGCTTGAACATGCTACCATTCGTGACAACATTATCTTTAGCGCTCCATTTGGATTCGACGTAACCCGTTATCAGGCGGTTGTCGATGCTTGTGCCCTTGTTAAGGACCTAGAAGTACTGGATGCAGGTGATCTAACAGGGGAGTGCCTATTTCTTCTACGCAGATTGTAGTAGAGGCATATCTGATACATATCTACAGAAATCGGAGAAAAGGGTATAACTCTATCAGGAGGACAGAGAGCGCGAGTTGCCCTTGCCCGTGCCATGTACTCTGCCGCAGAGGTAATCCTAGTGTCTTGGTATCTTTACTCTTCTAACTTTTCTTTGCTAGTGCATCCTTTTGGACGACCCGTCAGTTTTAAAGTTTGTATGGATGTCTGCAGCGCTAACACAACTGTAGACTTGCTGCAGTGGACATGCATACTGCTCAACATCTTCTGAATAAATGCTTGGCTGGACCTTTGGCTCAGGATCGGACGATCCTACTCGTTACTCATCATCTTAGCCTCTGTCTTCCAGCAGCATCGTATCTTGTGGAACTGTCTCATGGGAAAGTAATTAGGCAGGGAACAATCCAGGAACTGAAGGATCAAAATATCCTTAATGCTGTTATTGCGGAAGATGATGCACCTGTGAACCTGGAGGAGGGATCAAAAGATGTCGATAAAACCACAACTGACGATGCCTCGGCGGAAGCCCTACAGCGGTCTTCTAATGGAAAGCTAATTGAAGTTGAAGGGAGGGCTGAAGGTCGTGTTCCATTGAGCACCTACTGGACCTATGTTCGGGCCGCTGGTATCCTTCCCTGGCTCGTCACCGTCGGTCTCATGCTTCTCATTCGGTTCATCAATATCGGAAACCAAGTAAGTGAAACGGCAACTAATTGTGAATTTTCTGACCTCATTGCCACAGGTTTTCCTCGCTCAGTGGGGAGAGGCTTACGAATCCGAGATTACCATCGCCTTGATATCATACCCTTGGTCCAACTTTCCTGCCCCCAATAACGATGTAAAGCCTTGGCTGATGATATACTTCCTCATCTCTTTGACTGGTGCACTGTCGGTTCTCTTCTACATTGGCCTAGGTTACTATGCCAGCTTACAGGCTTCACGAGGACTGTTCATATCTCTCCTGAAGAGAGTCACACGAGCCCCTGCACGTTTTTTCGACGTTACGCCCATTGGACGCATACTCAATCGCTTCACCACCGATATCAATACAATTGACGGACAGCTTATGACCTCCGCTAGAGCTTGCATCTCTGGGATCTTGAACTTCTTCGCGTCATTTATTGTCATTCTAATTGTTGTCCCAACATTCGCACCCTTCGCCTTATTCATTGCATGGTTATACATTCGTCTTGCTCCCCCTTATATCCAGGCATCCCGAGACTTGAGGAGGTTGGAGTCGATTTCGCTGTCCCCGACCTTCGCAGCGTATGACGAACTCCTTCGAGGGATTGCTCATGTTCGTGCTTTCGGCATGGAACATCGATATCAGAATCAGTTCTATGGCAAGGTTTGCACTCAGGATCCCTCATGTATATAGTACAATCCTAACTGGTGCGTTACACGACAGGTGGATAAATTCCAGTCCTTCGATCATGTCTATGTCAGTTTAATTTGAAATCCTTTGTCGAATAACTCTCACATGTTTACTTACCCAATAGTGGCTCGTAAATGCCTGGCTTCGCTGGAGATATGATTGTATGTTTCCACATCCCCTTCTTAGTCTGCTCTGGCAGAGTGCTCAAACATAGCCAAGGTCTTGGTTCTGTTGTTGTTTTCAGCGCCACAATGTTCGCGCTTTGGTCTGGTGTGACGAACGGTTCGACTGCTATTGTCATCGTACAAGCTGGGATTTTTGCCGACGCCAGTCGTCAACTTGTCAAGTGCGTGTTTACATGGCCATTTTATGCGCTCTTACTCATGATGCCCGTTTCGACCAGGGTGATGGCTCAATTGGAACTGGACTTCAACAGCGTCGAGCGTGTCGTGGAATACCTTGACGTTCCTCAAGAAGCTCCGGCCATTATAGAAAAATCACGGCCTCCAGCGTATTGGCCATCTAGTTCTGGAGACGTCCGAGCCGAAAATCTGGTCATAAAATATGCACCCCATCTTCCTCCGGTGCTCAAAGATCTTTCTTTCACTATCAAGCCGACTGAGAAAATTGGCATTGTAAGTTTCATCCATTATCCGCACCGGAGCTAGGTTGACGAGCTGTTATCAACCCAGGTCGGTCGGACTGGGTCAGGTAAGTTACTCGTTTTCTGTTATAGAGGAACAAGATTGTTCATTAGGACCTTTCCACGTAGGAAAATCCACTCTGGCTCTGTCGCTCCTCAGAATGATTGAACCAGCTGGAGGGAGTATATAGTGAGTCTGACGTTTCGTGAACTGACCTTTTTCAACTCCTCATCTGTCTCGTTAGTATCGACGGCATAGATATCACAACATTGGGTCTTGAAGACCTGAGGACGCGTGTTGTAAGGAGATAAAATCCCTCTCTCAACACCGTTTTCCTAATTTCTTTTTCAAGACTATAATTTCTCAAGATGTAGCCCTTTTCACTGGAACGATCAAAGGTAACCTGGATCCTCTGGACGAACACGCAGAGAAGGAATGTCTAGATGTGCTGGAGCGATGCCATCTATCATCCCGCCTGCCTGCTGCGAAAGAAGGCACGCTTCTGGACATCTCGATTACCCCGAGCTCTTTGAGTGCAGGCGAGAAACAACTTTTATCCATTGCCCGCGCAATTTTAAGGAGGACAAACATCATCATCATGGATGAGGCCACTTCTCAAATTGATTCCAACCTGGACGATATGGTATGTATGTTCACAGATGTTATAGCCTTAAATTGACCCAGCATCGCAGATCCAACAAACAATAAGAGAAGAATTCAAGAATGCGATTGTCATTACAATTGCTCATCGTTTGAAGACGATTCTAGACTACGATAGAGTGCTAGTGCTCGATGCAGGCCAAATAGTCGAGTTTGGACCGCCGAAAGAGTTGATTGAGACGTCAGGTGGCGCTTTTAGAGAGATGTGTCGCCAAAGTGCAGATTGGTCGCTTCTAGCTTCGATTCTGGAGAGTAAATAGACATGTTGTACCAAGCTTAAGGTGGCGCACTTCCCACGTGACCGCGAAAGACCGAAATAAAGCTGCACTTGGCTCTTGTTAACCTCGCTACCATGACGCGCTATTCGCTCTCCCTGCTTCTCTTGAAGGTATTCCTAGTCGTCCACGCCCAGTCTCATCCTCTCAATCTTGCTCCTGCTGCTGACCTCGACGACGTTCTTGATTCAGGCGATGATCTGCTTTACGGTTCAAGCACGCCCAGCAGCAATTATTACGAAACCGCCTTTGGTGCAGAGCCAACATCATACAGCAGTCTTGTATACGATCCTTTCCTGCCACACACAGGGTCGTCGCAATCCTCCAGCACAACGATGACGAGCACAATCTCAATGCACACGACCAAACCGTCTCAGCACACCCCCACGCCCACTGGTGACCAAGCTCCCGCGACCTCTTCGTCCACCGCCGAAGTAAGCCCGACTGCGTTCTCACCGCCCGGTGAATCCGCCAACACAAATGCAGTGTCGCGCAGTGACGCCAAGCAGTGGAAGATTATTGGACTCGTCATAATTTGCATCACATTCATTACCGTCGCAACGCTCACTATTGTATTTTTCGATGCGTGGTGGGGCTTCTTGAGAGGGTTGGTGGGCAAGCAACGCCGGTATGGACAGGAGAGGGAAGACATGGTGCCCGACTGGGAGAAACGAAGTTGGGAGTACAAAATCGCCATTCCTAGCGAATACCCGACAACGGGGAGCATGGAGAACCTTACCGCTAACGCCGCAGGCATTGGAGCTGGGCCAGGGAGGGCGCGTGGACAAGAGATGCTACCAAACCCACATGATCATCCGTTACCCGCTAGCAGACTGATCTCTCCGCAGCCAATGTACATGTCAGAATATGGCCACCATCCACTCGAACCCCTTTCACGAAGACCAAGTACGAATCCGCGATCGCCATACGCGTGATACCATCCATGCTCTTTCCACCATCCTGTTGAACATGATCAGGCGCGCAGTGCACATCACTATTCACCTACAACAACCACAGCACATATCAGTATGTATAACAGATTTGTATACGAACATTACCTACGTTCCTATATTCCACAATCCAACCTGTAACGTCAGGGACGTTTCTTAACTCTGGTTGCCCGGTATTTTTTCTTCGAGCTTGTCAGAAATTAAGAGGCCAGCCAGAGCAACGGTACAGATTCCGAGAGAGAAGTACAGACGGGTACGTGGTGGTAAGGCTAAAGTTCTGTGTCAGCAGCGAAGCTGTCATTGAAGGTGAAAGAATCTTGCCGGCGTAAGACTGTGCAAGTGTACGATTTGCAATCGGATTCCTTGGTATTCCAGGTAACTTTGCGTCTTTGGGCTTGGTGGCCATCGAATATCTCAATTGTTAGTTGGGCAAGCGGAAGACTTGGAATTATTTGGTTTTGAGCTCCGCCATCAATCAGTGGTTGGCTCTTGAAGTTACTTGGTCTTTGACAAAGTTCTCAATCATTTGTCGAAAAAGTGCCTCTTCGGTAAATGCTCATAAGACGCCCTATTAGGTGCATATTGAAAATAAATAAAAACCTCCAACGCAATGACAACTGATTCCAGAAATAGGCCAACGCACAGCAACTTGCTTTCGGAAACGGCCGAATTAGAAATCCGAGCCCCTAGCTGCGATCCGAAGGCAAGAGCTGTCCGCGTCTTGACCCCTTCCACATATCCAGCCAATCCATAGCATGGTCTGTCTATAGGATAACCATCGCGTACCGTGATACTAATTGCCATTGAATGTAGGCGCCATCAAAGAAGGCAGGCAAGAAGGTGACACCTGCACCAAAGAAAGGTGCGCAGGGGAAGGTGGCAAAGGTGAGTCTCTCTTCATTAGGGCTTCCCATGACTCTAATCGCTTCTTTTAGGCTGACTGGAAGGAAGGGTTCAAAAAGAAGCAGGTTGGAGTGTCCGATATGACCTTGCTCACCACAATCAGCAATGAAAGCGTCAACGAGAATCTCCAGAAGCGATGGACTAACGGCGAAATATACACATATATTGGTGCTGTCCTGATCTCCGTCAATCCTTTCCGAGGTGCGCACATAATACGCCCATATTTGATCTCGATCGTAACATGTCATTGCAGACCTTGGCATTTATACGGATGAAACCCTTCAAAGATATCGGGGCAAGAATCGACTTGAAGTCCCACCACATGTGTATAGTATCGCAGAGAGCGCGTACTATAACATGAATGCCTACCACGAAAACCAATGTGTTATCATCTCGGGAGAATCTGGTGCGGGGAAGACAGAGGCTGCAAAACGCATCATGCAGTACATTGCTGCCGTGTCTGGCGGACAAGATAGCAGCATTCAGGAAATAAAGGACATGGTGCTGGCCACTAATCCTCTATTGGAGAGCTTTGGATGCGCTAAAACACTTCGCAATAACAATTCAAGTCGACATGTGTGTGCTCAGAAATCATCTCCCTATATCAACTTCTCGGTGCTCAAACTCTACGTAGGGAAAATATCTGGAAATCATGTTCAATGCACAAGGAGAACCGGTCGGTGCGCAGATCACCAATTATCTATTAGAGAAGGGGAGGGTGGTCGGTCAAATCGAGAACGAGCGCGACTTTCACATATTCTATCAGTTTACGAAAGCTGCCACCGATGAACAACGAGGTGATAATGTTTCACAATTCTTATGTTTTCGCGACTTAGCCTGCCGCTCTTAGAAATGTTTGGTCTCCAAGGCCCAGAAGCCTACGCTTATACGAGCGCAAGTAACTGTTTGGACGTTTCCGACATCGATGATACCAAAGATTATGCTGACACGCTGGTGCGTTCCTTCTTTCTGTGTTCTTATGGATAGCTTTGACATTCCGTAGAAAGCCATGGGCGTTATTGGCCTCAGTCAAGAGGAGCAAACAGAAATATTTCGCATGTTGGCAATTATCCTCTGGCTTGGAAATGTACAGTTTGTCGAGCAGGATGATGGAAACTCGACTATTGCGGACACGGGCGTTACGGATTTTGTTGCTTATCTGATGGGCGTTGACCCGGCTCAGGTTCAAAAGGTCCTAACATCTAGAGTTGTGGAGACTCAACGTGGTGGGCGGAGGGGCTCTGTTTATGAGGTTCCACTCAACCCGGCTCAAGCAAATTCTGGGCGAGATGCACTGGCGAAAGCCATCTACAACAACCTGTTTGAATGGATTGTGTCCAGGATCAACGTCTCTATGAAACCACGCTTTGCTCATGCGCAGGTCATCGGCATCTTGGTTCGTTGTCTTTGGGTAGGAGGTTAATGCTAACTAACCTGTTTGTCAAGGATATCTTTGGGTTTGAGATCTTTGAAGTTAGTCGCATCTCATATTTAATCCCACGTAGCTCACAGTTCCTGCAGGACAATTCATTCGAGCAACTATGTATCAACTACGTCAACGAAAAGTTGCAACAGATCTTCATTGAACTCACTCTCAAAACTGAACAGGAGGAATATGTTCGGGAACAGATCAAATGGACGCCTATCAAGTACTTCAACAACAAGATCGTTTGCGACCTTATCGAAGAGCGTAGACCACCTGGCATTTTTGCAGCACTCAACGATGCTTGCGCGACTGCACACGCGGATCCCACGGCTGCCGACAACAGTTTCATCCAGCGAACGTCGATGCTCTCTTCTAATGCTCACTTTGAAGCTCGCGGCACGCAATTCCTCGTGAAGCATTACGCCGGAGATGTCATGTACAACGTGGCTGGGATGACGGACAAGAACAAGGACTCCCTCATCAAAGACCTCCTTGACCTCATCGCGGGCAGCGACAACCAGTTCTTGCAGGCTCTGTTCCCAGATCGTCCTGACCCCAACAGCAAAAAACGCCCACCGACAGCCGGAGACAGGATCAAGGCTTCTGCGGGTGCTCTCGTCGACAATTTGATGAAGGCCCAACCGTCGTATATCCGCACTATCAAGCCAAACCAGAATCGCAGTCCCACGGAGTACGACTCCAAGGCTATCCTTCATCAGATCAAGTACCTTGGTCTTCAAGAGAACATCCGTGTACGGCGTGCAGGTTTCGCTTACAGAAACACGTTTGAAAAAATGGTGGAGCGATTCTACCTTCTCTCGCCCAAGACGTCATATGCCGGAGACTACACGTGGACAGGCGATTCCAAGTCTGGATGCGCACAGATTCTGAAAGATTGCGGTATTCCAAAGGACGAATGGCAGATGGGAGTTACAAAGGCGTTTATCAAAAATCCCGAAACTGTGCGTCCTACGACATTACCTTGCCCCATTTACGGCTCTGACTCACCCCGCTATACTAGCTCTTTGCACTAGAAACCATGCGTGATCAATACTGGCATAACATGGCGCGCCGCATCCAACGTGCTTTCAGAAACTACATGCGGTACAAGCACGAATGCGCTCGCCGTATACAACGGTTCTGGAAGAACAACAAGGAGGGTATCGCGTATGCGCAGATTCGTGACTATGGACATCAGATACTGGCTGGGCGGAAGGAGAGGCGCCGTTTCAGTCTTTTGAGCTATCGGCGGTTCATGGGCGATTATCTGGATGTGAATGGCAAGAGCGCGCTAGGCAGCGAGTTGGCGAGTGCTTGTGGTATTGGCTGTGAGTTTTTGTCTCTATCTTTGGGATTGTGCGCTGAAATCATTTGGTGCTATAGCGGATCACGTATCGTATAGCGGTCGGATACAGCTTTTGGTTTCCAAGCTTGGCCGGTCGAGTAAACTGAGTCCCCGGTTCATTGTCGTCGTGAGTATTGGGAATATCTGTGTGCTTTTGTTCTGACCACTGTTTGTCTGGCAGACTAACAAGGCGGTCCATATACTCATTACCACGAATAACAACGGTGTCACGCAGACTGTTGTGGAACGAAAGATACCATTGGTATCAATCAGGAGTATTGGGCTCTCTAACCTTCGAGATGATTTCATGGTGAGACTAGTGGAACTTTTGACAGTTGCACATACTCAATGCATGTAGACTCTGAATGGACCAGTAGCAGAGGAAGGCGACCCAGTCTTCAGCTGCCACTTCAAGACCGAGTTGGCTACGCATCTCTTACAACTGACACAAGCAAGCATCACCGTGCTCGTTAGCCCAACGTACTTTTCATTTCTCTAAAAGAAGATTAAGCAGATTTCTAACTTTTGGTATAGAATCGACTATGCGAAGAAAAGGGACAAAAAGGCGCAGATTAAATTTGTCAAGGACGAACGTATACTCAAGGACGGTGTTTACAAGAGCCATACAGTCACTGTAGGATCGGGCGAAGCACCCAGTAGTCTCTCGCGACCTCCCGCGAAGAGAAAGCCAGGCGTTGTGCGGCCTATCACGCAAGGCAAACTCCTGCGGGCTGGTGGTCCTTCCGACGTGAGTAGCCGCAAGTTTCTTTTTGGACTAAACGACCAATATATGTATTCCAGAAACCCAAACCAGTTTCTAAACCCCGGCCTACGCCTCAAGCTCTGCCAGGGGGCTCCAAACCAGCCGCTGCGCCTCCCGCGGCGGCGGCACGGCCCACCCCTGCCGCACCACCCGCTCCCAAGGCGCCTCCAGCTCCGTCCGCTCCCAAAATCCCCGCAGCGACTACTACGGCTCGTGCACCACCCGCGCCCGCCGCGCCCCGAAGCAACGCCGCGCCTCCCCCACCTCCACCACCACACGCGCCCGCAGCCCCAGCGAAGCCCGCGGTCCCGACGTACCGCGCCAAGTTTGCGTTCGAGGGCCAAGAAGGCGAGATGTCGCTCGCGAAGGACGACGTGGTGGAGCTCGTGGAGAAGGACGACAACGGGTGGTGGCTCGTGAAGCGGAACGGGGTGGAGGGGTGGGCGCCGCATAACTATCTGGAACTGGTCGTGCCCCCCGCGGCCGCGGCGCCCCCTGCCCCGCCGCCCCCGCCCCGTCCCGCTGCTGCGCGTGCGGTCCCCGCGCCTGCACCGGCGGCGACGAGGGTGACGGCGGACGCGAGCGCGAAGCCTGTGGCGGTGTTCCCTGGGATGGGGCCGTCGAATGGGACGGCTGCGCCGTGGAAGAAGCCCGCCGCTACCGCGAGCGAGCCGTCCTCGCGGCCTGGAAGCACCGTCGCGAAACCCGGGCCCCCGCCTGTCGCAGCGAAGCCGAAGCCGCCGCCGGTGGGGGCCAAGCCTGGGGTTGGTGCGAAGCCGCCGATACCGAGTGCGCCTAGGCCGCCGAATGCTGGAGGGGCGCCGAAGGCGCCTGTGAAGCCTTTGGGGGGCGGGGGTGGGATCGGGCAGTTGGATTTGTCGGCTGCGTTGGCGAAGAGGGCGCAGAGGATGGCGGAGGATTGAGGGAGCGCTGGACGCGTAGAACGTTGACGTAGCATGTATACAGACAATGGACGGACGGGAATTCTATTAGATGGCAAATTACAGTGGATGCATTATGTATCAGTGGTCGTGACGATGATAAAAAGAGGGTGGGTATATAAGTAATGACAGTGGGTGGTATAAATGAATCAATCTAGTATCCGTGTGGGTGGTGGGCTGGGCGTTATGCTGGCGCGGACAGACGAGGCGGTGAGGGTCATCTGGACCTCGTCTTCGGAATCAAAATCAAACGACTCGTCTGCGTCGGCGGGGGGCAACTCTGAGGGGTCGTCGGGATCGGCGTCGCGCCAGGAGCGGACCTCGTCGGGGTTGAGGACCTTTGTGGGGGCGGCGGAGGCAAAGTCTGCAGGGTTTGTTTCTAGGGCGCGGCGGCCTGACTCGAGGAGAGTGTCGAGGATGGCTCTGACGCGGAGGTATGTCTCGTCTTCTGGGCCGTCGTCTTCGTCGTCGGATGAGGCGTCGTCGTCGTCGTCGTCGGGGTCGGGGTCTGTGGGATCTGTCTCCTGTACTGCGCGGTATGCCCTCGGGGGAAGGATGAGGCGAGACTCGCGGAGCTTGCGGCGGAGGTCGCGGATTTCCTTTGCCTGTTTGTTCTTTGCGCTCTCTAGGGATGCGTTGATGGCGAGGAGAGAGCGGTTTGTGATTTCGAGGTCTGCGATCTGGGAGTTGGGTTAGTTGGTGGAAGAGTGAGAGGAGAAAAGTAAGACCTTGCGATTTGACTTTGCCTCTGCCTTGACACTGAGTTCGCTCTCGTCGTCTGTTGTTGTTGGGTCAGGAGAGGGCACGCGTAGGAGATTGTCGAGGGTGGCCCTGAGTGCGTCAGAGTCGGATGTGGCGGTGGGACTGTCATTTGATCTGGAGAGGGAGGAACGGGAAGAAAAGGAGAGGGTTGAGGCAGGGGGAGAGTGTGTTGTTGGGAGGGGGACGGTGACTGGATCGACAGTGCCACGGAATGGGTGGTAAGTGTAAGGCTGGGGAGGACTGCGGGGGTTGTAGCGGTAAGGATTGGCAGCAGGTGATGCGGTGGTGATGGGGTAAGCAGGGGGCGAAGTGGCACGGACACGAGCAGGCAGAGAGTCTGACTTTGCGAGGCTAGTCACCTTGGCTTTTATACGGACAGTGGGAGACGGAGAAGGCGAGCTACGGCCATCGCTGTTGAGCGAAACACTGCTCTGGCGTGAACGCAGACCTGGCTGAGCTGTGGTTGGCTTCCTTACAGTAATGCGTGCCTTTGGCTGGAGGAGAGCAGGAGCACATTTCTGTGAATCTGCAGACTTCTTTGTAGGAGAGGCCTCGGTGTAAGTCAGTTTGACTGTCACAGGCATGGTCAAGTCTATTAGCTCTACGAAAGATTAGATCACAGTATCCGGCATTCTCCGCGCCAGTGCCGCTGCCACTGCCTTGTCGACCATCTCCCCCAATGCTGCATTCACACTCTTCGCAACATACTTGCCCACCATGTCCGCCTCAATGTTCACCTTGGCCCCAATTGCCTTTCTCGCCAGTGTGATCTTCGTCTGTGTGTGCTGGATCAACATCACATCAAACGTTCTCTCCTTGTCGTTCACCCCAGTCAGTGTCAACGATGCTCCGTCAATCGTCACGTAGCCTTTGGCAATCAAGTACGGCAACAGCGACGGCCGCTCCTCGCTCTCTTCTTCCAGCTGGAACGACATCCGCAGCGAGTCCCCATCCGGAGTCTTTGACACAACCGTCGCAGTCGTGTCCACATGCGCCTATCCTCCTCAGCTGCAGTCTTCACCCCAAACACGAACACTCACCTGCACAAAGTGTCCACCAAACCTCACGTGCGCACCCATCGCCCGCTCCAAATTCAACTGGTCGCCCTCCTTCCGCTCCCCGAGGTCCGTCCGCTGCAGCGTCTCGTTCGCCAACCACACCGTGAACCACCCGCCCCGCTCCTCCTTCTCAAACGCCGTCACCGTCAGACACGCACCATTCACCGCGATCGAGTCCCCAATGTGACAATCCACCAAAATCGGAGCTGCGTCCCCAATCGTCAGCGTGCACCCCCCCGCGTCCACCACTATCGACTGCACCGTCCCTAGATGCTCAATCTATACACAGTCAGCCTTTGGTGTGCGTGTCGAGATGTCGATCGTACCAGTCCTGTGAACATTGCGTGTATGTCTCTGTAAGAGCGATCGGCTTTTGCGGGTGGGTCAGCCGTAATCTAATGCCCTTGCCAAACGTGTCAATACAACGCGGCCCCAGCGGAACTTGCGCCACGCCTCCTCTTTGCATTCATATGATTTCGTGAAAACATAGGAGGGGGTGTTCCCCAGGTATATAAACCCCCACGCAAGGAAGAGCCCTCCACCAGCAAACCAAACCAAAATGAAATACACATTCTCCATCCTCTTTGTCCTCACCGCCCTCTTCGGCTTCACCGCCGCCCTCCCCAGCGCTCCCAACTCCGGTCTATCAATGGTACGCTCCCTTCCTCCCTTCTTTTATACCCCATACACATACTCACTGTTCCTGCAGAGATCGGTTGACGTCGACCGCCGTGGCGGGGACTACGATGACTATGACAACTATGATTACGACGACTGGTACGGGGATGACGACTATGATGATTATTGGGGCGGGTGGAGGTCTGGTGGAGGCGGTAACGGCGGCAATGGCGGCAACGGTGGTAATGGTGGCAACGGTGGCAATGGGGGCGGTAGGGGTGGTAATGGAGGTAATGGAGGCAATGGAGGCAACGGTGGTAATGGCGGGAATGTATGGTAGACGATATTTGCACGCGTAGAACTAGTTACGGTTCTCGGAATGCAATGTTTGCGTAATCTTGAAAAGCTCAACGATGTCGTAAATGGTTTTTAACGACGGTACCGAGTTGCACATAGCACAAACACAGAATCAGTATATTTCTTCATCCAGCACAACAGCAGTGCGCACGAAAACGTATGATGAGAACGATTAACCCGTCTAAAGCCCTTAGAGCACCGCGCCCTAGTTACGCCACCGCATCGTCTCACTCATTCACCTCCGAGTAAGCACGACATCTGAATCACGCCACCCCATCGCCTCACTTACTCACTCACCTCCTATCCAGACCCCCGACCCACATCTCGACATATTCATGTGTGCATCTTCGTAAGCCTTAGGAGAAAGGAAAGAACTATGACTAATCGCCAAAAAAAGGCGGACCTTACGCCACAGCCTCACGGACGCCCGACTCCTGCCCCCTCTTCCAGGATCACGCCACGCCACGCCACACGTGCTACAAAGACGACAAGCGACCCACTCGTGCTTACGCACAGCATCGAATATTCATATGCCTCTGCGAGGCTGTGGCGAGCATAGGAGCCCTCGACTCAAGAAGGAAAGCAACCCGGCCCCTGTGCCGACGGTCGAGAGGTATAAAAGGGTATCGAAAATGGGGTGGTGGACTCAGCATCCTGCTTCACACACTTCATCACAACTCACACCTGCCAAACACCCCAAACACAATGAAGTGCACCGTCTCCTCCCTCTTCGTCCTCAGCGCTATCCTCGCCCTCACTGGCAGCGCATCAGCCTCCCCAGTTCCCATCGCCAACGCAGCGCCACACGCAGAGCGTGGCCTCGTCCCGGTACGTTCACCTTAACACTCAATAATCCGAGTTCCAAACCTAACTAACTCATCCTATCTAGCGATGGTCCAGATTCGGTGGTGGCCGTGGTGGCAACGGCGGCAATGGAGGCAACGGAGGCAACGGCGGAAACGGCGGGGGGCGTAACAACTGGTACGGAGGCGGATGGGGTAACAACTGGTACGGAAACAACTACGGCTATGGCAACAACTACGGCAACAGCTGGGGCGGTAATGGCGGCAATGGCGGCAACGGAGGCAATGGCGGCAACGGCGGTGGATCTTCGTGGGGATCGTCATGGGGAGGAAACGGCGGCGGCAATGGTGGAAATGGTGGCAATGGTGGCAATGGAGGAAATGGTGGAAACGGTGGCGGGTCATCGCAGTGGGGAGGAAGTGGCGGAAATGGCGGAAATGGCGGCAATGGAGGAAATGGCGGCAATGGCGGTGGATCATCATCCGGGGGAGGCAATGGTGGTAATGGTGGCAATGGCGGGAACGGAGGAAATGGAGGTAACGGCGGTGGATCGTCAAGGGGAGGAAGCGGTGGTAATGGAGGCAATGGAGGCAATGGTGGAAACGGTGGAAACGGGGGTGGAAGCGACTGGTGATGAATAGTTAGCTCTGGCTCTCATCCTTACCTATTATACTCGTATACACTAATAATTTCATCTCGGGATTTCTTGGGCACATGATGCGCTTCAATGTTTCGATTTTACATGCTATAAACAATCAATGTTAAGAAAATCCCTCCGAGCATTTTCAGGTTCAACGGAAACTTACTAGCCTCGAGATTTACAAGCAGATCTTTGCAGCAGTGGTAAATCTGAGTAAGATTAGTGTCAGTTGCCCCGTAACATAGAAAGGTAAAACATACTAGATCAGCAAGACGACTCCGAAGACGCACTGGCAGTCGGTCTTGTGTGGAGCGTAAAACGCCTCAAAGTCAACGTGGGCGTTGATCATAGAATACAGTGCCATGGCGGAACCTCGACGTCCCAACTTCGAACCACTCAGCAGAAGATGACTTCAATATGTGACGAACAGCCCATAGGAGTCGTTCCCGTGCGAATCCCATATCTGTGGAACTCATTCCCAGTTGCGTTGGTATCCCTTGCGTCGTAGCTGCACCGCACGATCATAAACAGATCTTACGCCACACCCTCTGAGTCACAGGCGCCCGCGCCCACCCCCTTTTCTGTCCTCTAGCAGTTGATTACGCCACAACCTGTGCTAGCGACCCACATATACACGATCTCAATGCACAGCCCGAGCATCGAATAATCATATGTCGCTGTGAGTGTTAGGAGCCCTCTCTCGAGATGGAAAGCAACCCACCCCCTGCGCCGATGCTCGAAAGGTATAAAGGGTGTTGAGAATGGGCTGGGGGACTCAGCATCCTAGCTTCACACAGCTCATATCCTACCCTACTTCCCAAGCAACACACACACAATGAAGTGCACCGTCTCCTCCCTCTTTGTCCTCAGCGCTATCCTCGCCCTCACTGGGCCCACAGGCGTAGCAGCCTCCCCAGTATATGCAGAGCGTGACCTCATCCCAGTACGTTCCCTTCTAACCTCCAACTTATCCCAATCCTAACCTCTTTATCTTATCGCCAGCGGTGGTCACGATTCGGTGGTGGTGGGAATGGTGGGAATGGTGGGAATGGCGGGAACGGCGGTAACGGCGGAGGACGTAACAACTGGTACGGAGGCGGATGGGGTAACAACTGGTATGGGAATGGGAACAGCTGGGGTGGGAATGGCGGGAACGGAGGCAATGGTGGTAATGGAGGCAACGGCGGCAATGGTGGCGGGTCATGGTCATCATGGGGATCATCATGGGGAGGGAACGGAGGAAATGGCGGCAACGGAGGAAACGGTGGTAATGGAGGCAACGGCGGAGGATCATCGTGGGGAGGAAGTGGCGGTAATGGTGGAAATGGTGGAAACGGAGGGAACGGAGGGAACGGTGGTGGATCTTCATGGGGAGGCAATGGTGGAAACGGCGGCAATGGAGGAAATGGCGGGAACGGGGGCAACGGCGGGGGATCATCGTGGGGAGGAAACGGCGGGAATGGGGGCAACGGGGGTAATGGTGGAAACGGAGGCAACGGAGGTGGAGACAACTGGTAGTAGTTAGCTTTCAGTCGCACTTGCTTTAATCATAATTTCGTCTGGACTCGCAAAATAATATCATCTGAAAGGGATTGACTGGTAACGAGAGCATAGTGATAGCGAATAAACAAGATAGGGCGGAAAAAAATAACAGTAGGGGTATTCATGCCCTGGGTATAACGGGTATGCCACGAATCTTGCGAATGTACTGTTTCGTCCAGTGTGCAATAGACTCCCTGAGCGTCATGTTTCTATCAACCTTACAAACGGGCGAACGAAGCTTGCGGTCACTAAGTCCTGCAATAATGGCGTTCAATCGAGAAGCGGCGTCTTTCATCGTTGGCCTCTTGGACGGGTCTGGGTGCGTCATGTCATCAGCCAGCTCACGCATGAATTCGAACCCTTTTTTAGGACGGATGAATCCCATGCCCTGTGACGCAATTAGATGGCCGTGTGTATGGCTGAATTCTAATGGGGACGTACGTCAAGAAAGTTCTCTCTTATACAGTTTCCCAGGCAGTAGACATCGACAGGGAATGGATCGCATGGCGCATCTAGTAGGTGTTCAGAGGCGGTCCTATCACCACCCCATGGTACTTGTTCAAGACGCGGAATTCCGGGAGGATACTCTTTAGCCAAATCGAAGTCGATGAGGTAGTATTTAACGGGGTTCTGTGTCCGTGAAAAAATGCAAGAAGGAAAGCCACTAAAGTCAAGCGTCTGCCAAAAAGAGAACGGATGCGGAGGGGTCTTGTACAGGTGAACGGAATCCGCCATAATGTTGTCGTACTTGCAATCTCTGCCCAATGAAATTAGGTCGAAGATAGGCATACGGAGAATATATAAGCTCTTACCCATGTCTAATGTTGTTCTCGTGCATAAATTCTAGGCCCTGGAACAATGATGATCAGACCAAAAGATAGGTGTAAGCTTCAAAAAACAAACCAACCTCGAATATCTGGCGGAAAAACTCTACCGCCTCGCCAATCGTTTCAAATGGAACTCGTTCCATTTCAAGTAAGTATGGCATGACAATAAAGGCAACATCTGGGCTTTCTGGAGGTTCAATCACGTCTAGGTAAGGCATGCAACGATTTCTCGGGGATGCCAGCCGTTCAGAGGATAAAAGCTTTCCAATAGGGATCTCTGCAGGAGAGTCAAGAGCTTCAATCCATTTGATCATAACTATTGAACCGTCGGGGCCAGTAGCGTCAAGGTGCTTTGCCTAAGTGCAATGTCAAATACACACTACAAGGGAGAAAGAAAATTAGGCGTACGAAATTGGGTATCGCATCTTCGCAATCTTGCCAATATTGAGAGGTGTTCCACCAAGAAGGTGTCCAGTCTGGCCGATATCGTGGACGAACAGTGTAGCCCCGGTCTTTGAATAACGGGGTGTACTTGCGCCAGAAAACCTCGATCTCGCTTAGTTCTCCATTTTCCGGTTGTTTGTAATCATGAACATCAAAATTTTCGACGTTAAAGGGAGAATCCATCACAGACGTGCAACGTAGGAGTGGAGAGATTGGTGGGGTGGTGGGCAGAGTTCTGAGTTGGGATGCTGTTGTTCCATCCTTGGCACAAGCATCCACACGGGTCAAATAAACGTAACGCACTTGAGCCAGTTATTGGATTGATCATTGATAAGCGCTGAAACACACGCAAACGGAAGTTCTCCGAATTTTGCTTCCTCACACCATGCCTTGGCCAGAACCTCGTCCTCCCAATTACTCGGCAGAAGATGACTGTGCAATATGCTATGAGCGCCTCATAATACCGAACGAAACTGGTGAAACTGGTCCCAGGTACGCGATCCATCGCATTCGTCTTGGAACAAAACTTTTCATCTGAGTGCCATCTATGTAGTACTATAATCGACGACGTCAAGTTGCGCTGCAGCCATCACTTCCACTGGTCGTGGTGAGTCCCGATATGCCAATGTAACTGAGTAAAATCGTCCTCACCATCCAGACATATAGCTTCGAAGATTACGATCGCGCACAAGACGGCTACCGGAATATCTGCCCCATCTGCCGCCAATCAACCCTAGACTCCAATGGCCGTCTCATCGTCGACGTCATGAACGAAGGCGGCTTTTCGGGCGGTATCGATCTCGGAGACATCCTCGATCGGGATCGCTGGGAGGAGGAACAGCCGGAGGACTGGAAGAAAGGTCAAGCTCTTTTGAGTCTATGCCAGGTGGGAGACTTCGAAGGTGCCGAGGAACTCTTGAACGACGATGGGGCCGACCCAAATGCGGCGTATGAAGATGGAACTACCGGACTTCATATGGCTGCTCTCAATAACTCTGTCGAGTGGGCATCTTTGCGTCAGTTCTAACGTGCCTTTCATACCAC
Source organism: Tricholoma furcatifolium (assembly GCA_018854895.1). Lineage (NCBI taxonomy): Eukaryota > Fungi > Basidiomycota > Agaricomycetes > Agaricales > Tricholomataceae > Tricholoma > Tricholoma furcatifolium. The sequence goes on from JABAJV010008581.1 coordinate 46,224, forward strand.
CGCGTTATCTGACTTGATTTTCTTCTCTAGTCTTAAGATACGGTGCAAACAAGGAACTCAAGACGGATCAAGGACAAACCGCACTCGATTACGCCAGGACTGCAGATGCTCAAGCAGTGATAGATCTTCTTGAGGCATAAGTTTTAAAAGAGACTCTTTTGAGAGAACCGCATATTCCAAATCAGGGCTTCTGGACTAGCTTGAAAGATAGAATAACCCAAATGAATCTAAAGTACTAGTATATTAAACAAAACCGGTGTAATACAAAAGTCTCAAGCTCATGACTTGTCCATGATCACCTGTAACGCCTCCACAGCAGGACGTAATATCCCTGCGTCTGCTTTCCCAGCCTCGTTTTTAATAAAATTCATGAGGGCTTGCTGCAATCCCGCTGCCTCGGCCTCTTTCGCAAGTTTTTTCACGATCACCCTGTCCGAGATGCCAAGGAAGATATTGCGAGTACTGACAATGGCACGATGGACAAGTCCCGGATGCGTCTCGAGGTCGACCTCCCCCTCATCATCATCGCGCACAGCAGCCCGTGGATCGATGAGGTGCGCCAAAATGGGAAATACGCGGTGCCTCTCGGATTGCAGAGCAACGACGGCTGCACATGCGCTCGGTGCAGACGTCAGAGTCGCTACTGCGCCGGAAGCAGCCAGCCTCGTCGGCAGATCATCGACGTCTGATAGCGCAAACATTATCTGCAGCTTTGACTTGGTGCCGCTCGGGTTATTACCTCCACCGTATCTCTCGAACACATCGTCAGAACCCGCTATGAGGTTGCAGATCAGCTCCATTGCGGCCCTGCGAACGAGTGTGTGGTCCTCCAGGAGCAAGAGCTCCACCTTCTGCAATAACCCCTCAGACTTTGCTATGCGGGTAGCCATTTCAGCACTTTGAGATGAAAGATTTGTGAGAGCCATCATCGATTCGAACCGCTGCAATAGCGTCGAAGACGCGCCTTGCAGCATAAGTGAGAAAGGGCGGATGATATCATACATCGCTCCTTCATTGGGTCCGAAGACTTGAACAGGCGAAGAGGTAATGGCAAGCTTGGCGAGAGCTTGTATAGCATTGAGGATGGAGGCATCTAGGGCTGGAGCTTGTGACGATTTTGACGATGGTAGTGAAGGTATGCCATGCTTAATTATGTGCACAAGGACCTTTGCCCCTCCGCTTTGCAAGACCTTGCCTCGGGTATCCTTGTCCTCCACAATGTCCAGCAATGCTTTCCCTGCCAACGATCGCACCCCTACCGTATCCGATCGAATTACTGCAGTGAATATATCCAAAACACCGGCATTTACTAAACGTCGAACCCTAGTCTTGACATGGGCGTCGTCGTCTAATGGAGAAGATGATGGCGTTTTTGTGTTGGTATTCGAGGATTTGGCCATCGTCCGAAGTTTTTCAATCTGAGACTGCTCTTCTGTAAGACGAGGCCGGTATGCGCAAAGGTTTGAAACGATTAGCAGAACACCAAAGCCTAATGTTGTAGGTGGGTTGGAAGAAGCAGATGTTTTGGCATTAGGGACGAGAGTGAAAAGTCGCTTTAGAAGGGTAGTGTCTTGGGAGAGTTTCTCTTTGATTACTGGGTCAACGCTGAGATATGCCAGCCCTTCGACTGCCTCGGAAGCAGAAGCTGCATCATCAGCTGAGATTACGATCTCTCTCATTGAAGCGGCCAGGTCCTCGTCCTTTCTATCCCCACTGCTCGTCTGTGCATCCACAACCGCGTCTCCCGCAGCTTCCGTGTTATCAAGGGCAGAACCTTTCGATACCTTTATGATAGCGGTGGTTGCTCCAGCACGCGTATTTGTATCGGATGAGCTACTCGAAGTGAAAGTGAGCCATTTCATGGCTTGTGGTGACAGAGCCCCACGAGATGGTTTGTGCCCAGCAGCTTGCGAGAGGAGTTGGGCGACACTGCGAGAAAGGTCATTCGACGGAGCCAGGTCAACGCTATCCATGATCGACTCCAAGACTCCATCTTCTCGGAATATTGAAGCCGCAGACTGCCAATCCACTTGAAAGAGAGCCGTCAGAAACGTTACACTGGCCAAAAGAACACTCTCGTCGGTATCCGCCAGTCGCTGGACGACCGGTGGACCAAATGCCCGCACCAAAGTTTCGGTGTTGGTGTCGGTTTGATTTGAACCGGTCTGAGGAGAGTTTCTGACGCCTTGGCAGAAAGCAGATAAGGTGAGGAAGGCTTTGGAACGCTGATCGGCAGGGTTGGAGGGTAGAAAAGCAGTTATAAGATAGGTTAGCTCGTCGGGCAGTGAACCAGAGACATGTGCCTGTGGTGTTTCTTTAAGATCCTCGATCTTTGCCATATGCTGGTGAGAGAGTTGTTAATCGAGGCGTTTGATGTGCATGATGGCGAATTTTGTTCGATCAGAGATCTCGTTCAAGACGATCTCTCCGAATTCCTCAGTTTCTCCGCTACCTTCATTCTCTTCGTCGCAAGCGCAATGGCCGAGTCTAGCACATCCACGTCACCAGTGCTGGAATCTAGGTCTTCGACAGTCCAATCAGGCGACCTGGTTTTACTTAGAATACCAAATGGCGACATGAGAGGCGTCAAAATTGAAAAAGACTCGTGCGCTCAAAATTTCTTCTCCAGATTCACTTTACTGACAAGAATAATACAGGACAGTCACTATCGGAAGGCTTGGATCTTTCTACGCCAATGAGTTAATCAACCAGCCGTACGGACTTACGTTCGAAATACTCAACAAGAAATTAAAGATCGTGCCGCCTCGCACACTACAGGAAGTTGGTAGGAACTAAAGCTAATGAATCATGGCTACTTGAGACCTTATGCACCATACAGAGGATACCGACGCTACAAATGAACTCATTAACGACGGCGAATTTGTGCAACCTCTTACAATCGGGGAAATAGAAAAGTTGAAAGTTAGTGGCGTCCATGTTTCGGTGCGTGCTGTTCCTTCACCTGTTTGGCACGTTCAATACTGACGGTTTTTATGAAGGAAATCATTAAGAAACAGATAGAAGCACATGCCAACTATTCTCTGAAAACAGAGTACAGCAAGGAAAAGTACAAGAAGAGAAAAGAGGAGAAGTGAGATTGAACTTCAACATATGTGATTCAATACTCAACAAGTTACAGGTTCTCCAAATCTTTCACAACTATAGAACCTACACTATTCAACGTCTGCGACTACTGGTTTAACAAGGATCAAATGCGTATCCGGGATATTCGTCCAGACTCCTTGTCTCAATTATTGAACCTGGCAAACGTTCGACCAGGAGGACGGTATATTGCAGTAGATGATGCATCGGGGCTTTTGGTTGCGGGAATACTAGATCGCATGGGAGGTATGATGATTACTGTTCCCTCGTTTCAACTGAAAGTTCATGTGTCACTAGGCCAAGGTCGACTACTAACCATATGCGACACTGACTCGCCCCCTGCATACCCAGTCGTGGCAAATATGAACTTCAAGCCACATGTCACATCTGGAGTCCTGCTATCTTTGAACTGGGCAACATGTGACGAGGAATACACTCCCAGTAAATATTCCACCTTATCTTGACCTATCAGACGTTGAACAGTTTTAGTTGTCCCTTCATCAGACATTCCTACCGATGAAATTCGATCAGAAAGACAAAAGTCGCGGCTTAATAAACGCAAAGCTGTTAATGATTTATTGACTAATACTAGAGAGGAACTATTCAACGGGGAATTTGACTCGTTAGTCATTTCATATTCCTCGTCCACAGTTGCTGACTATCTTCCAGCCTTCTCATCGCTACTCAATACGATCCGTGGTCAATTATAGAGAAACTATCCCCATACGTCGGAGGTTCAGGCTCCATCGTCGTACACAGTCCTCAAATACAGGTCAGTGCCAGATTAAATCAAGCCTGATCGTTTTGTTCTAAAGAAGCCTCTACAAGATTTTAACGGAGCTACATACGCAAATGAGAGCGTCGCCGCATTTTCTCTGTCCAACTATAACAGAAGCGTGGCTGCGCCGATACCAGGTTTTGCCTGGGAGAACACACCCAACGATGAACACATCAGGATCTGGAGGCTATTTGCTCCATGCTTTAAAGATGTACGTGACGTTGACATTATCGTAATCATTAATTGACATTTCTATTTCTTAGCTACGACGACCCGAATGCATCCTCAGTCTTGGCGCATCGTCATAAACCCAAAAAAGCGAAGCCCAGCACTGTGGCCGACACCTCATCGAAGGCGAATGTTGATGCTGAGAAGTCGGCAGATACAATAATGTTAGATGATAAAGAAGCTCAATGAAGTGATAGAGCACTTTTGGGACGAGATATAGAATGTGCAAGGCTCGAAAGGCACCGAATAGCTCAGGAACCTTGAATCTGAGGGTTTGTGGATGATTCAGGGAACAGCGCTGCGAAGACCTGTGAAAATTTTCAGTGGTTAGACAACACCTCCACAAGAAATCGCAACATGCCTCATCAACAACAGTGTAGACTATATGCTGGTTGAGCCGCCGATTCTGTAAAACTGCGAACATTCGTCGCGCTCCACGTCGCGCATTAGTTCTGCCGATCATGTTCGCAGCAAGGTCTGCACTGCACATTAATTTCACTATCATAAAACGCCCAAGTTTTGAGTGCATACCAGGGACGAGAGATGAAAGCTTCCTATTTGCTTCATCTCGGGTAGCCAACTTCTCCTCGTGTGAACGGGGAACACCGTGAGACCTCAGTTTCCCTCCCGGCCAGAGTGAATCTCGAAACATTTTGACGATGGTTAGAAGACGTGGCTCCTCCAGGTAGGATTTGACGTAGTCACGTATTTTCCTGGACATCCAAAGGTTAAGTGTTCAAAGTAGAAATCTACGGTATAAGCAAACGCACCGTTCAATAGTTCCGCCCAAGACTTGCTGGAGAATAATCACAATGGCCTGTTTTCGGAGCCAATTATTTTGCTTGTTAAGCTCAAATACGGCCAAGAGTAGGTCACAAATAGGAGCTGAGAAGGTGGATGAACTCGTTTCCCCTTCCAACGGTTTCAAGTCGCCAGAAAGGTTTAAAAATGCAGTATCAGGAGAATTTCGGCCACTGGCGTTCAAAGCTTGCGCAACCAGGTCTTCATCATTGACGCCTGACCCAACAATCCCTGCAAATTCAGCGGCCTGTCGAGTCAAACGTTGAATCATGACATCGAGCATCGAAGGCCCAAAGAACATATCGTCGATGCTCTCAGTGACTGAGCGATAAACATGACGGACCAATTCCTTGCCAGAGAAGGATGATCCTTTGGGAGTTGCTGGAGTTGGGGATGCAACAAAGGGAGAATCACGAGAGAGAAAGGCTCGGAGCTCATTGCTTTCGCAAACAATGGGAACAGCAACAATATTCTGGTAACTTTTTAGCGTTCTTGTCAACTAAAAAGGAAGTCGGACCATGTACCTGTAGATATTTCTCCAAACTAGCCCTCCGAGTATCGACGAAGCTCCCAGAGAGGGCGGTAACAAGGCGCTTTCCCGGGAAATCTAAGTTGCGAACGAGTCCATAACGTTCTTTGAGCTTATTATGTAGATTGAAGAACTCATTGTATCGTCGAGCGACTACCCATCCTGATGCATGTCCCCCATCTGGAGCAAGTTGCTGCACCTCGACCAGGTATCGAACAACGGATTTGCTATCCTCCTCGCCCACCGTCGAACTGACGATTGACACCTTTGTCCGCTCAGAAACCAGCCTGTTAGCAGATTCCTGCTGTTCGTACTGTTGCTTTTGGAACTTGAGTTCGCGGAGATCCCTGTTCATTGCTGACTTAGACTTGACTAGCAGCTTCAGTTCCCTCGTGTCTCCAGTCAGTTCAGCCTTGTTAATGAGCGTGTCCAACATGAGATCCTGTGCTTCTAAGTTCGCGATATTGTCTCCGAGGCGAGCAATCTCATAGGATAACTGCAAATCACCGGGTGCAGCTAGATGGAAGGGGGCATGACTATCCGCAGCCTCATCAGCAGCATCATCCGCATCCACCTCCCCGTCTGCGTCATCATCAGCTTCCGCTTCATCTTCATCGTCATCGAACATAGCTCGCCGTTTGCCTCGTTCAGGTGGTCGTATAAGTTTGGAAACTCTTCTTGAATTTCCCGCCTTTGACCTCCTAGAAGGTCCATCGCCTTGCTCTTGTTCCAATGCCATAATGTCTGTAAGGGCAGCATGTATTGCTTCCATCCTCTTCTCCTCCTCCCTCTGCATCTTGTCTTCAGGGTCATCAAACAATGGAGGTCGGGTCGACTCAGAATCTGATACAGGAGACATCAAGACTTCGATATTCGATGGCATGGGTCGCATTTCTGAGCGAGATGGGACGGAACTAGCAGAGCGCTGTGAGCTCCCACTTGCGGTGCGCTGCATGACAGGTCCAATAGTGGGCTCTGACGGCGTTGGAGAAATATGGTTGGGGTATATCTGCTTGGTCTGTTTGGGATTCGCCGCAGGGTATTCTTCTGGGGTGCTGGATTGACGCCCAAAATCAGTGTCGCCAATGGCACGGAACCAAAGGTCTGATCTCTCGAAATCCTCGAAATCCTGTTCCATATTTTTTTCGACCTGTCTCTGAGCCAACATGACGCTTCTCCGAACTTTGCGTTGATCAGCTGGTGAAGGTGGCGTCTGGCTTTCAGCGAAGGTACGGATGACGTCGATATGTTTCTTCGAGATGGACGCAAGAGTAGGATGGAGAGCAGAGCGAGAAAAGTAAAGGTCATTGATCATGGAAATATCCTCTGCTATGGTGGCGGAAGAGGAGGAATCTTGTAAAGCCTCATCCTCGTCCTCAGAAGATTCTGAATCAACCGATTCTAAAGGATTCTTGAAACTTTCAACCGTCAACCAGAATTGGACGAGTAAAGATCTGTGGCGGCGATCCATAAACTCCATGAAGTAGGAGAGAGAGCTAGGATTCCCCAAGACATCGCGGAGAGAGAGTCCGGATTTCTGGCCAGAGTCCTGGTACGACATTCGCTAACAACTAGGTAAACATGAGAGTTCTTGTGTCTGTGCCGAATGAAACCTACAGGATTATGATCATCGTCGCCGCCCAAGACAACAATCCTTTCTTCCACTCTCCGCTTTGCGGTGTAGAGGCGATCCAGGAACGCCACCACATCTTCTGTTTTCTCCCCGTTAATCCAGTCATCCTTCTCGTGATTTGCTTTAGGTAGCAGACAATAGATAAGACAAGAAAGAGAGAAAACGAGGTACACTTACCGAGAAGTAATCTAGTTCTCCGAATTTCTCCTACCACATCATTCTTAAGCCTTCGCGCATCGAGAAGGGACGAACAGCGATTGATACTTCGAAGAAACGATTCAAAACGTCGTACGTCAGTTCTTATGGTGATCAGTTCCGTAGTTGGGAGTGACACGGTGGGAGATGTTCGAGGTTGAGAACGAGGGGACTGAGCTTCCAGGACATTGCGAACTTTAGTGATCAATTTCCTAGTAATTTCCATCGCTTCAGAGATTCAGGAATTAAACAAAGTGGTGCATACTGTTGGTGTATGGCCGCACCAGCCTTAAAAACGCCATTAGCACCGTCACTTCAACATAAAAGAGGCGCGTATGTACCACTTGATCAATGCAACGATTCCAAAAATCTGGGTCTGAGATCATATCCATGACTGGTTGCAGTACGGAGCACACTGCAATTTCCCGGACTACAAGCTTTAATGCTTGACTCTTTGCTTCTACATCGGGTAGAATATGCGGCAAAGCTTTCTCAACCAACTGCCGAAGATGTATTTCTTCCGTTTGCTTCGTGAACGTGGTGGACAAATTCTCAATGGCAGGATGTAGCTTTCCACCCTTTCCAATGTACCTGCTGGCTAACAACAAATCAAGTTCTTCGGACTGCGTCAACTTACGCTCCAGCCCTGCACCACGCAATGCAACCTCCGACTGACGAAACTGATCAATGTGCGCCGTGATTTTCGGAAGGATTTTCTTGACCATGAGTGCCGACCAGTCGATGGCAGAGGCTCTATCAAGAATTCTCTCCAAAGATTCATGTAGAACGGATGAAACCGCCATAGGGAAGGAGGGCGAGGACGAGATATCTTTGTACCAAACGAGAACGAAGTCGCGAACAATCATGATAAGGATGTCATTGAGAGCAGATGAAAGGACTGGCGCATCAGGGCATAATGGCGGAAATGATTGTGGGGTGTTCTGTGACCATTGTGAGCGTGTGAGAACTGCCTGCCAAGCTGCTGGCGTTGAGAACGCGAGGGGACGTGCAGCGTAGTGTAAGTCGTTTCTTATAGCTGTCCTTTTATCCACGAGATATCCAAAAAAGAGATTGAGTGACAGGAAAAGAAAGCCGAGGAGGAGGACGAGCAACGGGGTGACGAGGAGAAGGAGGAGCGGAGAGGCGAATACACGGAAGATAACTGGGAGCACGACGGCAAGGACGCCGACGAGAACGACGGTCCTGATGCTCAACGACGGACTCATGACGCAGTCATCGCCGCAGTGAACGTTCCTCTCAAGCCTTTGCCAACTCTGATCGCACCAATAATTAACTGCTGCTCACGTGCACTTTTGCAGCTCACTTCGCTCTCTGCACCCTGGTTTTGCCATTTGACAGGCAAATGACTGCTTCAACTGATGCGCCGCTGAAGCCAATCCAGGTTTCCACCACGGAAGGCTTTGTATGTGGTGGTATTGCTGCCTGCATTGCGGTGAGTGATTCTTGTCCTTCGACCCAGAAATACTGATGCTCACATTTTGTCAATACTATCCATTGTACAGGTGACCATCTCAAATCCTGCAGAAGTTGCAAAGACGCGTTTGCAGCTCCAGGGTGAGCTTGCGAAGGGGGGCGGTGTCAAGGTCTACAATAATGCCTTCGATGTCCTTCGAAAGACATACACAAACGAAGGTCTACGGGGTGTGCAACGTGGTCTTGGCCCTGCTGTGAGTCGTGTTCACTTTACATGACTTTTGTTCTAATGTTTTACATAGTACGCATATCAAGTAAGATAAAACTGCCTTGGAACGCGATTCTGGCTCTTAACAGACTTCCTTAGATACTTTTAAATGGATCCCGTCTAGGTGCGTCCGCCCATTCCGTATCTTTGGGCAAACATGAGACTGACATGTCGAATGTGCAGGGTTTTATGAACCCTTCAGACACAATATCAACTCTCTGTTCGGTTATTCGGCCGAAGAGCAGGTACCATTCACTTCCGTCCTCGCTGGTGCGACGAGCGGTGCTGTTGGTGGTATGTGCACCATTTTGTTGCTTTTCGCAACAATTTCAACATGTTGTTTTGATTCAAGCTTCACTGGGAAATCCTCTTTTCCTCATCAAGGCTCGAATGCAGGTAGTCCAATCTCTAGCTATTTGAGTTATCCGTGGATCTCAGTTTTGTGTGGAATCTCTTAGGCATACTCACCTGCACTTCCTGTCGGCGCACAACATTATTACAAGAATTCGTTTGACGCTCTTTCTACGATCTTCCGAGCAGAGGGATTCCGGGGCCTTGTCCGAGGCATAGATGCTGCTATACTACGAACATCTATGGGCTCCTCGGTCAGTATCTCACAAGATTCATCTACTTGAGCTTGACTTCTGACGATTCTAATGATAGGTTCAACTTCCCAGTTATAATTTTACCAAAACGCAATTGGTGAAGCACGGGATTCTTCCTGCTGACAGCACATGGTCATTTCTCCTTAGCAGCACCGTCTCAGGGTTGTGTGTTGTAAGCATGTTTCTTCTGCCCATCATCATGGTTCTGAACCTGTCCTGTAACAGTGTTTAGCGATGCAACCTGCAGACACGGTAAGTTCAGAGTTTTTATATAACATTGGTTCTTTTCGACTAAATAACTTTAGGCTTTAACACGAATGTATAATCAACCTACGACACGTACTCCTGACGGCAGGCTGCAGGGCGTTCTTTATAAAAATCCAATAGATTGTTTATGGAAGACTTTCAAAGCGGAAGGAGTTCGGGGATGGTATAAAGGTATATTTACCTCTCCATATTTATAGTCGCAATGCTAATTTGAATGGATAATTTAGGTTCGACAGCGCATTTTATGCGTATTGCCCCTCATACGTGAGTTTTGTGTTCTAAATCTTACTTTTTTTAGTTGTACTGAAGCCTTAATTCAATAATCAGGATTGTTACCCTAACTATGAACGACATTATTATTGGACTATACAAGGATTTCAAGAGAGGGCGGCAGCGGGCTCTTGATTAATGGTTCCCAGACGTAGAGTCAAGTTAGACATAGATTATCTTGCATTAATGCCAGTTGATCCTGACGCTCTTGCTTGACGAAATGGCATCTTCAGAGAATAACTTGCGCACAACAAAGTCCAGTGAATGTAATTAAAAGGTATAGGAGTGGAAGGCAAAGCCTTGAAATAATATTATCGTTACAGGTATACTAGGGAGCGACGTGAGCGGTATGCTTCAATAGGTATATACAAAGTTCAAGGAGAGTAGAGCGTAAACGAGGAAGAGTTCGTGGTGAATGAAAAAAAGAATGCCGTAACCATCCCAACCAACTGTCCTGGTCGATTCAATTACAAATGTTGGGGTATGCACGCTGCGTTGGGTCCAGTGGGATCCATCCATTGGCCAAACCAGCGGAGTACGACCACTCAGGCGCCTGTTCGGTCTTCCAGGCCCACTGAAGCCAACCTTGGCCTTGCTCGTAAGTGCTAGTTTGCGCCTCCCAATATTGTCGCAAGAAGGTCTTGTAGTCTGAGCTAAAGGTAGACACATCTCCAGTCAGGCCCGTGCAACTGCCGACATAAGAGGAGCCGGGATAGGTTCCATCATAACGAGCGCCAACACCACGACCATTAAGGTATTTAGCGCAGTCCGTCTGAGCGGGACTCCATTCGCCAACTATAATCCAGAGATCGAAGGAAGAGAGTGACGAGCCCTGTGCGCAAGCGGCTTGAATGTGTTGAGCGTTCGACATGGCAACTTGCTAAAAAAAACGTAGCTTTGCAGTTAATACAAGGAACAAAATCGTACTAAATGCTCTCACAGCGTCTGAGAACATCTGATAGATGTGGGTATCCATCATGACGCCTTGGTAGCCTTTGGAAGGAACCATAAAGCCGTTCCAGTAGCTGAGGGGTTGGAAGGCATCATGAAGGACAACGACGGTGTTGCTCTGTTGAGAAGTGCCAGAGGGATTTCTGAATGATTGATGTGTGAGCAGTCAAGTATTTACGATTGTGCTATAGAAAGATCTCACCGAATATTTCCATAGCTGTCATAATAGTACTATGAACCAAGATGATCGTCTTAGAAACTATTGGACGTATTGATTTAACTCTCACCTGTTGTGTAACACTTAGCATCTGAGAACCCAAAGAACCCAAGGGCCTGGAAGTGGAACCTTCAGCATTAGCAAGAAAAAGAGTTCCCAGCACTATATGAACTTACTCATTCAAAGGTTCAATAGCTGATACAACAGTCGAGCCTGAAAAGGTACTGGCAAGCTGCTTCATAATTGCATCGCTACGGTCTACGTTTGATTGGTTTTTATACCAAGATCTGTCTAAGGCTGAGCATTTTGAATGTTGATGATGGTGAATATGACTTACGGATTCGAAGTTTTTCGACCAGAGTTATCAAATCTGAAATAGCTTTCTGTCAGAAACGACAAGTGCAGTAATGGCAGATGATCTGACGAACCCATTTTGGCTCCCGGGGACACCTAAAGGTTATTTTAGGAATGAAATGATGTGTGTGTTACGACAGACCCACCGTGCAGATCGATGAGAACCTTAATTCCGTACTTTTGGGCCCAGGCGACGGCCTGGGTCAGGTAAGGATATTGCCCTTGAATGAATGGTTCGCCCATAGAGACATCGAAAGCCCAATAACCAATAGGAATGCGAACATGATTGAGCCTATCGAACGTTAAGTTGTTGTCAGAGTTAACTCCTCGGTGAGTACATCTAGGAAACTTTACCCAGCAGCAGCGATAGCTTGAAAGTCAGATTCAGTGATCCATGTGTTCCAGTGGTTTTGCAACACTGCCAAGGCGGTGGCATGGTCTTGGTATTGTCCAAAGGTCCACTCATCGATAATGCGCGGGTCATTGGTATTATCGAATATTGAAGGGGTAATCCATGGCTATACACGATTGTTCAACACAAGTAAAGGAAGAGAGAAGTGGACAAAGCAGACCTCGAGGACTAGCCATCCACCAAGGTTGACACCCCGTACTTTCTGAGAGCCATAATTAAAACTAGGAACGACAGCAGCTATAGAGGCAGAAAGGAGAGACAGGCCGAAGAGGACACCGGCACGAAAAGCAGCCATGACGAAGAAGGGAGGAAAGGAGACCAAACCAAGGAGCAAAGAGCAATTAGTTTGTCCATTTATAAGGCGGTCAAAGTATGGTACGTTAGACATGCCATCAATCATATAAAGTGCATTCTCGCGGCTAAAATTGGGCGGAGTCAACCCTGCCTTGCTCGCTTCCTTAATCCGTCATAGAGTCGTACATCCACAGGGGATAATTGCCCATATCCAAGTCTTGGCACGCATTGGACGGAGAGAGACAATGCAATGTTTATTGCTAGAAAGCAAGAATCTTTCCGGGCGGGACGAGTTTAGAGGGGACACGTGAGGTATGCATGAAGAGATGCATTTAACTTGGGCCCCTCAATTACAAGATGCCGATGGTAAAGGGGAGTCCGGCAGTTTCTTGGAAGTTGGACATATATGGCGTTGTGTTTCAACACCCACAGTGCGGTCGTCAGCATCGTAGGTTGGACGGGCGCTGGTGACCCTTGAGGTAAATGTTTTCTGACGAGATCACTAAAAGGCAGTGGACAGATGTCGGAAAAAGTTCTGAAGCCGGATCAGACGGGATAAGGCGTGATCATGATGCCTCAGATGAACCGCTAGATCAGACAAGATCAGAGAAGAGTCAGATGATCAGGCAACGACTTTATCAGGCCTGATTAGACGATGAGCACAGATAAGGCCTGATCAGATAGGCCTGATCAGATGAGCTGATCAGAGGGAAGGATAAAGGGAAATAAATAAATCAGCAAGCTAGCGTGTTGTTATCAGACT
>JABAJV010008582.1:0-58744 GCA_018854895.1 Tricholoma furcatifolium
AGCCCAGAGTATCAGCCAGAGAAAGCGGGTATTTCATTTCAAACGACGCGCTGGTCATCGTCGCGAACATTGAGGAGGATAGTTTCTCTAATTTCTCAATTAGGGCGTTACTTAATTTGGAAAGCCGAACGATGCCACAATTATTATTAGAACTTTTCGATCATAGTGTAGTGATACGTGAATTTAAACTCAGTTGTACAGGTCCCTATACACAAGCTTGCCTCTGTCTAGGGATTGGTCACCGGTCTACCAATGACCCACCCAGCCAAATATATTCACTGAGTGAAGGAGGGTCACTGATGGTATAAGGTGGTGCATTTGGTTATCATCTACATCTTTTTGCAGGATCCAAAACAACCTGAAAGAGCACCCTCCAAACAACCTGAACAAGCACCTTCAATTCTTTTGATCTACATCTTGATTTCCTGCCTGGATTCGACTCAAATTCTCATTCACAGACGGGCTGCCATCCAAGGACACCGCTGCACCCTCAACCAAATACTCAGAGTCATCCTTCAAAGTGACATCCTTGAAGTTTATTGGAGTGGGGCATTCTAAATGTTTGATGTCAGCATTAACAGCGGAAATTCATATGTTGGAAAGAATTCGGAAGCGCCTGGAAGTGCAGTGATGGCATATTCTTCAGCAGGTAGATTTGGCAGTGCAGGACTTTGCAGATGATGAATTTTCTACAGATTCAAATTAAGGAAGATGCTGTCTATTATTATAGAATACTCAATAAGTCATTGTGAAATAATGGGTACTAGTAACTTGAATTAGACTTGTTAGAACTGCTAGAGCATTCAGATGATGTTAGACAATGGATTGCGTAATAGGCGAGTTAGCTCTATCTCGCTATGCCGGCTACAGTATCGCGTCTAAACACCTCTATTGATTCTAGCGACATTCTGATCTTGCTGATGTATGGGAATTTCAGGCGGGGCTTCAAATGTTTGCAGGGATTGCCAGTCAGTACTACAGTACTAATATTCCCACGCTGTACGTTGCCTTGTACATCGATGGGGGGGCCTTCGCTGCTGCAGTATGTGTCTCGTAAACGTGTTATACCGCCTAGCGCTCGTGGATCCCCTTGGCTAGATGATGGGAATATCCTACTTATCGCTGACCGCCACGCATTCAAATGTCATAAACGCGTCCTAGTCTCTTACTCAACATGGTTCGCTCGCGAAATCTATAATATGAATGACGGTACCACCGACGTCCTTGATGATTGTGTCATTTTACCTGTGCCAGTCTCATCTGCGGATCTAACTCATTTTCTCAAAGTCATGCATGAGCCCCCTGATATGTGAGTGAGTGTTCTGCGTCTGTTATGTCTTTTCCTGAACTCACGTAACCCAGCTTCCCACTCGCCACCCTTGAAGACTTTTATGCTCTTCGCAGCGTTCTCATACTCGCCACCCGCTTTGACGCCGCCATCCTCCGCAGACGCACTCTTGCTACACTGCAGGAACGATACCCCGCCACCCTCGGAGGTTGGAACCGTGTGCGCCCTCCTTCAACATTGCAAGCGGATCCAGACAATAGTAACTGGGAATGGGACCGTGCCCTGATTATCAACCTCGCGCGCGGTGTAGAAGCCTTTTCCCTCCTCCCCGCCGCAATGGCCATGCTCACCAACGATTGTTCCGCCGGTGAGGTCTTTGGCGTCAGGTTACCTGCTTCTACGGAGCCTCTATCTTCGTCCAATCATGCATCGCCGACCTCCCCGTTTTCGCCTTCACCGTTCTCCCCAAATGGTGATGTCGCAATACCCCAACGCACGCCATTGAACCCGACTGATAACGCGTCGTTTGCGCTTCTCAAAGAGCACCATCACATCACTACTGTCTCTCTTTTACGTTCCATCCGCGCGCTTGGAACTACCTGCAACCGCCCGCCTGAAATTCTTCCCTCCGTCACTGGCCGTGCACCCGTTGGGTCCTTGACTCTGCGACCTGGTGCTTCCGTATGTTCCGCAACTTTTAAGGACATATCAGGCCGCCTCCTTGAAGAACTGGTTCTTGAGAGACCTGTAGGGTTTGCTAGTTTTGTGGGCACTGTGCTAGAAGTCAAGCAAGATAAGACAAAGGTCTGTAAATATTGTTGGAGAGAGTTTGAGGGGACAGTCGGCAAGGCAAGGGAAAGGTGGTGGGAGGCTCTTCCAGCAGTCTTGGGATTTGATGGATGGGGGGATGAGAGACTGGAGCTTGTTGAGCCGTGAACAATATTTTCCGAATACCCATCTGACGTGTACTTTATGATGTCTACATAGTAAAGATTGCGCCAAAATACAATCTCCTCGCCCGCGTCTTCAGCCTCCTTTATTGTTTACATTGATGCCCGTTCACCGCTTCGGTGATATGACGAATATGCGCCGAGCGTGTAAACATGTTACCGCACGCATAACAAAAATGTCTTCAATTGAACCAAGTCAATCTCGGAGACAAGTAGATACGGGATGGACTTACGTCCTGCACCCCCACGTAGTGCACGTCATGTGGTTGCACCCAACCTGACTATCATTTTTCTGGACGATGATCGTACAACCTGTACGGCAATGACTAAGGTTTGGCATACGACATGTGTAAGACATACCTGGACAGCGTTTCCAATCTGCAATTTTTTCTAGGCCATCCAAATCTGGCAGAGCACATTCATGCTCTGTAGATGACCATGGTGACGATAATGTTGCGTGGCAGACCTTGCACCACTGATGTTCACAGTGTGGGCATCGAAATTGACGGGCGTCTAGGAAGTACTCTTTATCGAGGATACTCGGTGTGCCGCAGCTATACAAATGAACTTCAGATTCTGCAGGTGTGAGCACAAAACAAGCAGTCCCAAACCTTGGGCAAGCAATCCGGATTTCGGAGCTGAGTCGTAGTTCGAGAAGATGCATATCGGTGGATGAGAGGTTGAGGCAACGCTGTAGTGCATGAACATCGAGGGCTGTATTAAAACTCAGAAAACTCAAACTCAAAATGGGAAATAAGAGAATATACGAACCGCTTGGGTATCGCAGCCCATCCGCCATACATGCGAGACAAAAGATTGGGTACACCCCTGCTCTGAGTTTTTCTCGAACGTAGGTTCTAAGGTTTCGGCAAAACGGGTGATTGCATTCCGGAATCAGCGTTGCCGAGAGTTTCATATATGGTGAGATGCAAATGCGACATCGGGCTGTAAAAACACGAGGGAGGAGACGGATGATGGTGCGACGGGCGCTCTTGAACATTAGTTAGTACTTGGGGGGAAGACTTTTTGGTCTAGTGACATGTGTCAATGGGCGGTGTTTGTATATAAGAAAGGTAAATGGCCATAGCGTCATTATCTCCTCCAGATGTGGGAATGAGCGTTGGGTCGCTAAGTGATAATGGTCAATGCACAAAGCACGGTAACTATGTACTTCCTCTCAAAGCAACGGAAAATTGCGTCGGAAACAATATATTATGCATTATGTCTAGATGATCTAAAAAGAAATCAGTCGGCGTAGTGAAGACGGTCATCAAGTAGCTCACAATTGACTGGTTACTTGCGCAAGAAGGGTATCTGGAAGCCCGACAAGAGTGCCCTTGCTCTGTTCTGCGCACCTACACCTGTCGCATTGGTCACGAAATGAATGTGCATGCCGTACTGCTTCGGGTACGCGTCGACGTTGACCTCAATCTGAGGGAAGAGACCCATAGCGGTGGGGGGTAGGCCAAATGATACAACACCAGAAACTGAAGAGGGCGAGTTGACTGAAGACGACTGCGGGGGGAGGACGATTCCGCCAAAGTCCCTTATACGGGGGAAGACGAACTCGACGAGGGTACCGAGGAAGTCATACATGGCCTGCCCCTTCAAGTCGACCTTGGCGCCGACGGGAATGCCAGTACGAATCCACCCACCAACAGACTTTTTACCACGCACAATCTGAATCCCCTCTGCACTGTGTCGTCCGCCAGCTTTATATGACTCGCCTGTCAGCGCACGGAGGGCCATTAGGGGCCCAAGGAGGTTTTGCTTGGAAGAAATGACATCCTTCTGCATAGTATGTATTGAGATTTTCTCGAGGCGGATGACATTGGAAGGGGACGAGGGTGGAGGTGGTTTTTTGCCAATTTGCGAGCCACCAACAGGAGGGTTGTACCTGTTTTTGGTGTACGGGTCGGAGGGGTCGTATGTGAGTCGAATAGGACGGGGCGGAGGACGTGGATGTGGCTCATGGATATAAGTCATATACATTGCGTCCTCTGCGAGGGTGGTATGATAGTAGTCCTCCAAACGGCATGGTGAGAACTCGCGTGTAAGGATGGGGACTTGGGGAATGGGAAGTTGGGTGCGACGGTCTTTACGAAGATGGCGGGTGACTTCTGGAGCGCGTCCAAAACGTGTGGGCGGGCGAAGAAGGCGTAGGCCAGTTCGTCGAGAAGCAGCGACGATCGACATGGCAGACACTGACCAGCCGAAAATTTTGCACAGCCACACGCTTTCAGTACTCTCATACACTACAAAATACACATTTATTCGAGTTAGAGAGGTTACATTTCGGCCCACGTCCCAGATATTAGCATGTCGGTTTGCACTGGTGGTTGGACACCGCCTGAGTAACTATATATGGGTCCAGCGACCTTGAAAGCATCTCTCCGCATGCATAGCAAAAATGACTTGACATAATTGTCAGCCTCTTGCTACAAAGTCAGTATTGGCAGACTCACGTATTGCAGCCAGAAGTCGGGCAGGTTATATGATTACAGCCATCTCTTCTATGAATAAGAATGGTGCATCCTGAATCGTGAAACAGTGAGAAAACTTCGACAAACTGTATAGCTTAGAACTTACCTGGACAACGTTTCCAATGTTGAATTTTCTCAAGTCCACCCAAATCTGGTAGAACGCATTTGTGAGAGGGAGATGATTTTCCATTGAGCCCCTTCTGGCACATTTTACACCACCTGTGCGCGCATTTAGCACACCTAAATTCAGTGGCATCCATGAAATCCTCTTTCTCGAGGAAGTCCTCCTCCTGACATCTGTAAAGAGACCATTAAATCCGTCTAGGTGTATAGGCATTCAGAAAGTCGATACCTCGCGCATGCGATTGGCATAGCTGACTGCGTGCGTGCGTGCTTGAGAAGGTTAATGACATTGCGAGAAAGGTTCATGTGCCATGTCTTGTCATTATTATCAAAGTCTGGTTACATTGGTTGTATTGAGATTAGACGTGCAATGTGAACAGGCACTGAGCACTCACTACTTGGCTGTCCAGAACCGTCCGCCACGCACGAAGGACAGAGAATGGGGTAAGCATGAATCTTAATCTTATCTTGAATATATGCTTTGAGGCATTTTCTGCATAAGACGTGCTGGCAGCCAGGAATTATGACCATGAAGAATTCAACGTGATTGTCCATGCAGATTCGGCATTGCAATTTCCGGATACGGGGAAACAATTGACTGATCTTGGTCCTGAGCATGGTGGTTGATCGCTCAAGAGAACGAACCTTTGTGGATGCGGGACAATTCAACAGAAAACTCCTATTCTATAGGACAGATCTAATAGCAGGTGATTCAGAACAAATAGGAGACATTTGTCTTGGCGTACATGAAAAGAGTTTCAGATGTTGCAACCACGACCACAACGAACGCTGGCATCTTGTAGCAATTGTCAAATTAAGAATCCAACGGCACAGGTTTTCATGACTTACATAGGCGTGTGTGAATAGAGTGAAAAACGCTAAACGTTAAGCAAAAAGTTGTTTACTCGCCAAAAAAAGAATCAGGATATCATAATAGTGTGGCGCATGAAATGATGGCAAAGAAACCAGGCATGGTATTTGGAGTAGATCGATATAATACAACAGCACAAAAGAACTCCTTATCGCCCATCTGGCCGAGGTTCTGGTCATCGGGGTTACCGTCAGAAATGCAATCGAGGTTCACGAAGAAAGACGACTCACGACTCCACTGCACGCTCAGAATCAAATTATCATAGCCCATACCGTTGACCTTGTCGATCGCCTTTTGGGCAGCCGCCCGATCCTCAAAGCTGACAAACGCAAAGCCCTTGCCCTGGCCCGTCTCCCGGTCACGTCCAATATACACCCTGACAACCCTTCCAAACCTGCCCAGCAGCTCACGCAGATCGCTTTCCTGGGTGTCTTCTGAGATATTCGTGACACGCAGGGTGGGCAGATCATCGCGGCTGCTACCGCCACCTGGGGGCCCAGCAGTACGTGCTCCGCCAGGACCACGCATTGAAGGTGGGACATACTTTCCACCGCTGGACGATGCTCCGAGTGTTGGGGGAACAGGTGCTTGCTCATGTGTGTCGTCATCACCGCCACCAAGGCCATCTATAAGAGATATAAATGATAAGACAACCCGAAGTCGGATTAAGGTATAGAGAAAATATTGCGTACCGGTAGTCTCCAATCCCGCAAGAGTGTCTTTGTAAGGGCACTTGGCAGTGAAATGCTCGCCTTTGCAAAGTCGACAAACGACCTTGCCAGCTCCTACTTTTTCGAGTTTGTTCTTAACGTCATTGTCCTGCGCAGCTTCAGCTTCGCCGGCCTATAACGTCTATAAGGATGATAACTGTTTTCTCTGATGAACATACACACTTTATTGCCTGCACTGAGCTTTAAAACGACGTTTTCTGCCACTGTCGTGGTAGCCCGATCTGGACCAGGCTTGTTGCCCTTCTCCGCACCAAACTTTGCCCACTTCTGGCGCTCTGCCACAGCATGCTCTACAACGGATTTTTGGAGGGTGCGTTTGATTCGACGTGTGATCTTCAGGACTATAAGGCTCATATGTTTGGGATATATCTTATCAGCTACACACCTTGACTTTTTTACCCTCTTCGTTGATGGTGTATTCAATTACAGTACGAATACCGTTCTCGTCGACAAAATCTTCGTTTTTTTGTTCTGTGTTTTATATTAGGTTCACTGGGGTTATACAGAAAGAAGATAAACCTCACCGAGTTCATCGACATCGTCTGCCCACGAAGTTTTTGGTACCCTGTATACATCTAGTTAATTCATTGCCTGTCGACTGCAAATGCGCAACGTACGAAGAAGCCATGGGACTGGATGAGATTTTTTGGTGAGGACGATGTTTTTGTATTTGTCAGCCTTTGTGGAAAGGATCCGAAGTCCGAACCGTGTCAAGCAGAAATGTTGACCACAATGTCCTCGACGCTCTCCAGACCAAAATTATTTCCAACTCTCGTCACTCAAGCACGCCTAAAATCAACGTCTCCGTATGGCCGCACTCACATCTGGAAACGACGTCCAAACACACTTCCCAACCCCATTGTGCCCAAATTTCCTCAACTAGTCATTCGCTCGGATGGCACCTCATTTACACACTGGACAACGTCGCCAAAGTCTATGATACGACTGACCCGAGATACCACCAACAATCCTGTATGGAATACAGGCGCGTGGTCAGACGAGAAGGGCGTGGAGGAGGAGGGCGCCATGACCGGTCGTCTTGGACGGTTCAACCGCAAGTTTGAGGAGATTTCGAAGGACGAGAAAAGCGGTGACTGGATGGCGGATCTCGTCCAGTCTGGCATTGGCGTGGGCGGAGAGTTGTGGACAGGTCCTACGATCAAGAAGAAGGAAAAGAAATAAGCTCGTAAGCCTTGTTCCTGCTCCCTGACTTATATCTTGTGGACTTATAATACTCAAAGCAAACTTGTTGGTTTCAAGGCTTGATATACTTAGACGTAGACTCGTATAATACATTGATTTGCACGCCATCAGACGCTTTACACCTGTACCACCATGTCAGACGTCGTGTTTGTTGACACCCTCCACCTCTCAGTAGACGTCGGCCCAGACTGCTGGGGAAAAACACGGCCTCAGCCCGTGGAGCTTTCTGTCTACCTCCATCTTCAGCCGTCCTTCCTTGACAAGAGCGGCACATCAGACGATGTACTCGATTCTGTTCATTACGGACATCTGTCCAAAGCAATATCGAGCAAGGTTGCGGGCGCATCCTTCACAGGAGTTGAGAAGCTTGTGGCTGTGGTGAACCAGGAGTCATATGCGCTCGCAGGGCCTGCAGCGACGGAGGTGAGGGTCGTGGTTGGTTTGCCAAAGCAGATACTGCTTGCGCAAGGTTTTGTGGTCGATATCACTACGCCTCTGTCATCGGATGTTTCTGGGACGCGAATCGTTACTATTAAAGACCTCATTCTTCCTGTTCTTATCGGTGTCAACCCGCCTGAACGTGAGGCGAGGCAGCGGGTGATCACAAATATCATAATCCGCGAAAGCCCAACTTCACCACGAGTAGATCAACGGCCCTCGTTGAACTACCCTGCTATCGTAGCAAGAATTGTAAAGGTGCGCCATTTTAATGTGCGTAGGACTCGCTTTCAATTGCTAGTTAGGGCATCGACGCGTCGGCGTATCTTACGTTGGAAAAATTTGTGCTAGAAATCGTTCGTACGGCGTGTCTGGCATCCGAGGACATTGATCTCGTCACCGTGCGCTCCCAGAAACCTAGTGCCTTGAGTTTTGCGAATACTTCGGGTGTAGAGATAACGAGAAGAAGAGTAGATTTTTTGTAGAGTATGATGCAATTATCAAAACAGTTCGGTACATGGTGTGGTCAAAAAAACTATTGCCATGCACATTATCGCACAATCTGCTTACTGCCTCTTCTTCTCCTCCGCACTGAACTTTCCTGGTGCCTCAGCAGCTGTCTCAAGGGGACTCTGTATGCTGGCCAGGGCACGGAATCCGAACATCAAGATCGGCACTAGGATGAAGAACGCTACGAGGAGTACAGTAATCAGGCCCGGTGTGAGGAGCTGATAGCGCTTTAGTATGCCGCCGTCAACAAGGGTGGTGTTGGGTGCAATGAAAAGATCATCAAAAGCAATAGCTTGGCGCGGTTGGAGAGTGAATGAGGGCGAAGAGGTACCAGTGTAAATTACGAGATGGTTAGGGTAAGTGGAAGAGAGGTATGCGAGTTCGTCTGCGAGTTGAGATGCTGTTGAAAGGCGTAAGAAATAAATCTACAAGATAGAAGTTGTGACATACTGTATAGAGATACCTTGTCCTTTCGTGAGCCACCAAGTTCTCCCTCTAGCGACGGAAGCGTAATGTACACGACATTCTGAGAACCGTGTGTAAAGTGTCCTGGAACGTCGTTGGGGGTAAGATGAATTGTCTCAAATCCGCAGCGGGCTGCAACAGATTCTGCAGTTGATGAGAGGTCTGGCTGTGGCTGAGCATACTGGAGTTGCCGCGAAGAAGTTGACTGAGAAAGGATTTGCGCGAACTTGGAGGTTGGAGAGAGTGTACGAAGGTCAGAGGCATGCAACTGCTAGCAATGTTAGCCAATAAAGATGGAAGTAAAGGCAGGACGCACGCCCTCCTGGCCAACGAGGATTACAGCATCGAGGCTGCACAGGTCTGGTGAGCGCAGGTCTTGCAACTCTGCCTTGGATCTGTGAAATTTAGATTTTAAAATAATAGAACGAAAAGACAAACAACTTACGACCAGGATACCAAAGGAACTGTATTTGAGAATGCAAAGGCTAGAGGACAGAGAGCCGCTGCGACGAGCAGTCTGCCAGCCATCGGTGTCAAGAGTGAAAGTGATATAGTGGCTTATTTACACCAAACATTGCAGTAAATCCATTTCCTCCAATTATCTCGTACTACTTCAACAGTGTATATAATATGATATCTAGTAAAGAATGTGAGGGGAGGGTACTATGGTAGTAATACTTTTAATCTTTAAGCGTGTCAGCTTGCTAGTCTACATTGTACAAGATAATGCGAAAAATGATAATGATACACTAGGTTGATGAGTATGTCGAACGATATGCAAGGTGTTCCGAAACGCATTATAGTGGTACTTGTGAATGATCCACAAGGATGCCGCTGATGCGATTAAACACTGCTTCGGGGTATTGTCTACAAAGAAAACCATGAGGAAAGGCATCTTTTTGGACGAGATTAAAAATCACTTGCCTTGCCCTAAGTCGCTCCAAAAGAGCCAAGGCGCCTTCCCGGTTCCCTGATCCAAGCTCGGCGCGAATCATCGCTTCCCAAGTCGATGGCTATAAACCGAGTATGTAAATGACTATGTGCAAACCGACAAGAAATAAGATCCTACCTCGCGATACACTGGTGCATTCTGGTCAACTACAGGACTCTCTACCGGCGCGTGAGGCGCGTGATTGTTTGGTGCTGCAACACCGACAGGCGGGTCCTCTAGTGCCTCAAACACTCTCCGCGCCTCCTCTACATTATTAAGAAGGGAATAGCACTTGATAAGCGAATTGGCAATATACGCAGTCATATGCACACCCGCAATGTGCATCTTATTAACGTATTCCGCTATGAGGTCTCCGCGACGGTGAACGACAAGAGTATTGATCATTGCTTCAAAGACCAGTGCATCAGGAGCAATGGTCATCTCCTGGAAGACCTTCACGGCCGCCTCGAGGTTTTTGGACACGCATCCATGGGCATTTATAAGGGAAGCAAAGTGGATACCTTGGACGGACGTTGACTTGTCTGCTTTGAGGCTGAGGAAGGTCGCTTCCATTCCTGCGATGTCGACAGGCTCAATGGCGCCATGCGCATCTAAGAGCAACTACAAGGTTAAAATCAGTAAAACAGCGTTTAGTGCAATCCAGCAATCCTACTTTGTATGTATGTGCTGTGGGTTTAATGTTCGCCTTGCGCATCTCGTCGTAAAAGTACAACGCCCGCGCTCTGTCTGGCTTCGTCGTAGTGTACATTTGCATCATGGTGTTATATGGCGGGATGCGGGGCCTAAAGTTCTTTGCCTCAGTCATCTCAGTGAAGAGGAGCTCTGCGGAGTGTACGTCGCCCACCCTCGCACATGCGCCGATAAGTGCGCCGTACGTCACGCTTGACGGGGGGATACCGAGAGCCTTCATCTGCTGGAACAGCTCCATCGCGTAATCCGCCTTCCTGGCCTTGGCGAGTTTGGAGATGATGTTGTTGTATAGGTACTGATTGGGCGAAACCTGATGCGTCCTCGACTCGTTGAACAGTTCTAGTGCGATGCTTGCATCATCGGTGGTGTCCTTGACATTGTAAATCAACGCGCCATATGCGTTTGCATCTGGCGCGCTGCCATGTTGCAATAACCTCTGACGATGGATGTGCGCGCCCTCCACGTCGCCATGGTGAGCGAGTCCAATAACCATTGCATTTTCGACCATCATCCATGACGTGGCCTGTTGTTCCTTATCCGACTCTAGTATCTCTAGCAAGCGCTGGGCCGCACTGTATGTATACTGCATCTCTTCGATACGACCCATACGCCCGAATGCCTGGATGAGAGAGCTGAGAGCAGTCGCAGTCGGGATTCGGCCTGTCTCAAAGCCAAACCTGAACTTGGCGAATGCAGAGATTGCTGAGCTCTCGGGCTTGTTGACAGGGTGGGGTTTGAGATCATTTAAGATCGTCGAACTTAAAGCGGAATCGATGCGAAGACCTCGAGTAGTCTGGGTTGGAGAGGAGGCGTAACCAGAGTCGGTGCCTTCTGTAACATTGGTTTCCGAGGCGGAGTCATCAATGGCTTGCTGCAGTGCTGCCTGAGGCCTGTCAGATGCATCGAGAACATTGACGAAGCCAGTCTCCTTGAATAACGCCACCAAACCGTCCATTCCAAGCTGTTCGGACAGGAGAAAGATGACATGCCGTATGACGTGTTGGTTCATCTTCTCGAAAGGAACTTTATAAGCGGCTAGGTCGCGCATAAGCGATGCAAGCCCATGGAAAGCATAGTTCGGGATATCAATCGGATTTTCGTTTGACACCCTCTCATACTCGCTTGCCGCCATGACAAGCAACTCCCAATCCCTTAAAGTCATATCCTCCGGAAGTGAGCCGGAAGCTCGGGTCACGGCATAGGAATGAAGGAAAAATGGCGTGTACTCTGGCGGCTGTGAGATGCGGATAGTGCCTGCGAGACGAGCGAGGGTCCGTGGGACAAGATACGGCACGTCACCTTGTGATACTTCGTAGAGTTTCTTGGTGAAGTTCAGCTGGAGAGTACGGAGATCGTCTACTGGAGGTGCCGCGCCAAGGTCATGGTCATTGGTGGTAGTCGCCGTAATCCATAACGAGTAGTACTTGGATAACACATCGAGGGCCTTCTCATACATCTTTCGCCCAAGGTACGCAGCAGCAATATCATCCACTAGGACTCTGCGTAACACCATTCTGATTGATGTCGCAGCCAGTACATGATTCTGCAGAAAATCCATCGACCAAAGGAATTGTTCCTCAGTCATAGAGGACGCGTGTGCAATATTGGCCGCAAAGACGACGAGGCGCTCCGGATGACGGATCTGACGGTGGTGATCCTGTAGTCGAATGACAAAGAGACGGTTTAAGTCATCGACCATACCCTTAACAGCGAGGGAGTCGAGCATTACACCCCAAGCGACAGAGTCAGGTTTGACAGCTGCACCTGCAGGTTCGTAGGGATCTGAGGAGCCCTCATTCTGTGCAAGGAGCCTATCAAACCAAAGAAGAGCGGTCTGAACGTCGCCAAGCTGGCAAAAGCCGGTAAGGACAGTGGTGAAGGTGGATGTGGCGACAGGGGGCGGGTCGATGATGAGTCCTTGCTGACTTGGTTCTGCTGCAAGCATCTGCTCCACAAGGGCAATTGCCTTGTCGGCTCTGTCAAAGCGGAAGTAGGTCTCAATCATTTGGTTCCAAACAAAAATGGCACCACGCTCAGCGTTGGAGTCTGCCCGTGCCCAATAAACGCGAATGTCACCGCGTTTAACAGCTGCACGATACTCTGCGAAAATCTGTTCAGCGCCAGCAAGCTGTCCCGCATTGGTGTAAACACGAATCATCTCGAGGAATGTCCAGACCGTCGGAAGCATGTTTCCACGCTCTTCCTGTTTAGCGAAGACGTGAATCGCAGCGTCGATGTTTCCATGAATGGCACAAGAGCGTAAAAGACAGGCGTAGATGTTGGGAGCAAAACGCGTGTTGCCTCCGATGGAAATGGCGTGTTCAAAAAGAGACATGGCCATGGGAAAGTTGTTTTCAATCTTCAGAACCTCAATACGCTTGCGATCAGCATCATCGCTCGCAATGTCATTAACACCGGTGACGGTACGATGCTTAAGGCGGACCTCAAGCGAGGTGATTGCGGAGTGGATCTCCTGATCGCGAGCAGCGAGCGTTTCGATTAAGATGATGTAGGTCGACAAATTGGGCAAGAGCGAGTGCCGAAGCATGTCATTATAGGTCTCGAGCATGAGATTCAAGGGTTCGCCTGCGCGACGGGTAGCCTGAAGTGCCTCCAGTGCATAGTTGAACTCGCGAACATTAGGTTTGACAGTGGTTTGTCTGAATTCACGTACGGCCTGAGCGGCGAGAGCTGGGTCCCCGCTATCGCGAGCTGTGACAAGACGCCTGGCAGCATGGGAACTGTAATCTTTCTCCTTCTCTTTATTGGGGATCTTCGGTGGGTTTACGGACTGTGGGCTCTCAGGGGCGACTGGGTTAGGTGTTGACGGACGAGACGAACGCGGGGTAGGTGCTGGGATCGAGGGATCGAATGCCTCAGTGGGCGGGGGTGCAGAGGTAGAGTTTCGACGGGCAAGTATAGGACGTGGGCTGGAGGGAACTGTGTCTTCGACAGGGGTAGATACACCAAGGGGTGACGCAAAAGCATGGCGAGACCTGGCATGAAGTTGTACGGTCTTCAAAACGCCAAGTTTTTCAGCGCGCTCTGTGCGTCCGTGGGGCGGAAGAGACAGACTATTGCTGCGCATTCGCGTGCGCCTGGTAGCAGACGTAGTAGAATGCCTGGTTGGAACTTCTTCCTGGTCATCAGTTTGACTGAATGAACCGTCGTTGGAAGAAATAGTGGCGTTGGCCTGTGTGACTGCGCGTCCAGCGCCCTGTTGAACAGTTAAGAACGATAAAAAGAGAAAATGGAAGTGTAAGCGTACAAAGAAGGGGTTGTAACGGCTGCCAGCATTGTACTTTGCACCGCCTGGGCCTGGACCATTGCCCCAATGAGAACTGCCTGCAGATGGGTTTTGTAGGACATTCCTCAAGGTGTATGACTGGTGTTGTATTGAGGTAACGGCACGCGTTGTTGTATGGAGGAGCTGTGTTGCCACCTTGGGCAGCATTGTGGCGCAAAAGGCAAGAGTGCCAGCCTAACACAGTCAGTCAGTACAAGTCAGTCGAAAAAACAAAGCTAACACGCGTTGACTCGGCATCATTTTTGTATTCGGCTAATTTCGGAAATAGCCGGACCAAGTCGGATTACATCACACTCTTTGTAGCCACACTGCTCACTACAATCGAATCTATCAACCCATTCGATGATCCTCCCAATTTGTGATACTGCGCCACATTAGTATAACCCCAATTCACATCAGGTCCATCTCACCTTGCGCACAGACGCCCAGTCAGTCACTTTTTCCAGTTCACTGAACGGACTTGGTGTCCCTGCAATCCCTGCACCCATCTTCTCCTCTGGTGCACCATCCATGCTCACCACAATCACAGCATTTGTCTGGTCTGATATCCCGTACCTCCTCAATGCCTCTGTAATGTTATTTGTAGGATTGAGTGCCCAGATCACCTCCGAGTGTACCGTTCTTGTCCGTAGCGCATCTTGTGACTCTGCTAGCATTGCTTGGTAGATCGCAGTCTGCAGATGTAGTCGACTCGTAATCTACGTAATTAATTAGAAACTATTTGCTTCTTATGAAAAGAAAGAACCCACCAGTCGTGCATCAATATAAGCAAAATTCACTGCATCCCGCGCTGCTTCTCCCTCTTCTCCCTCGGCCGTTGCAGCATCGATGATTCGTTTGCGAACCTCTCCTCCATTGCTTACATTCGTGTAAAGTGCAGCATGGACGACTGCGCGTGAACCAGTGAATTGAACAAACGAAAAAGTTTCCATCAGTGTTTTGGGCAAGATTGGATCAATTCTTATTCAAGTAAGCGTTGTCCACGTACGAGCAGGTTCTCGACACTGCTTAACTACAATGCGTCTCAACCAGCTGCCCCTATCTCTTCTCGTCTCTTCATTCATTCTCGTCGCATCCAACGCCGTCCCAGTACACTCAACTCTCCTTACTCCAGATACTTTTCACGATATCACAGCTACTGGTACATGGTTCATCGAGTTCTTCTCTCCTTACTGCGGCCATTGTCGTGCATTTGCTCCCACATGGGAACAGCTCGTTCAGGAGTCTGAAAAGGACCATCCCTCTGTAAATCTCGCACAGGTAGACTGTTCTTTGTACGGAGGTGAGTCTCGTATTCCTATTACTTTGTGCTGCTCTTACTCACACACTCGTAGACCTATGCAGCGAGAATTCAGTCAAAGGATACCCCACCCTCCGTATGTTCAACGAAGGCAAAGACCTTGGTGAATTTAAAAGCTCTCGAGACCTTCCAAAACTCCACGCCTTCATCGAAAGTCATGTATCGACGATCCCAGCTCCCCTTCCACCTACCCCTCAAATAAATATCAACCCTTCAGGGGAGGTCCTCTCTCTCACCGCCTCCAAATTTGCTTCTTCTCTCGCCAAAGGTCCCATGTTCGTCAAATTCTACGCTCCTTGGTGTGGCCACTGCAAAAAGCTAGCGCCCATCTGGAAACAACTCGCGTCTTCTATGCAAGGAAAACTCACTATCGCAGAAGTCAACTGTGAAGAAAACAGCTCATTGTGCAAAGCGCACAACATCCAGGGGTACCCGACGCTGATCTACCTTAGTAGCGGTGGCCTAAGGAGCGAGTACCAAGGCGGGCGCAAACTCGAACAGCTCAAGAGCTTTGCAGAGAAAGCGAGTAACGCCGGACTTCACCCGATGAAGACAGAAGACCTGCAAGGTTTCGTCGCAGAGAACGAGGTTATGTACCTTCTTGTTCATTCGGACGATAGCATCCTCGTACGTACCCTCCCTCTACAGCCACATCACATCTGACCAGAACTCCAATAGGACACTGTCGCACGCGCATCGACCCCTCTACTTGGCTCACCACCGATTTACACCTCGTCTTCCGCTTCTCTTTTCTCCACTTACCACATACCACAAACTTCCACCTGGGCGCTCCTCGTGTTCAAAGACCACATTCACGCCACGCCAACATCCATCCTCCACGAACGTGCTGTACCCGTCTCTTCATCCGGAGACGCGATCCGCGAATGGCTTCTGAAACAACGACTCCCTACCACGCTCGAGCTTTCCCAGGACACCTTCCAGAGCGTAATGAACGCCCCGCAAGCACCCCTCGTCGTCATCGCTGCTGTGACACCATCAATGCAAGACCGTGTAGTGCAGCGGATACGTGAAGTCGGCAAGAAATGGCGGGCATATACCAAAGGAAGCGGCGTCGTCAATGGTCGGGAAGTTGTGTGGACCTGGATGGATGCGGAGCGGTGGAAGGATTGGATGAAAAGTATGTACGGCATTGTTGTGCAAGATGGGGAAGAGAACTTGGAGGAGGTTCGCGTAGTTGTTACGGACCACCAGGTCAGTTTCCCTACTTCCGGTTCTGATAACGTGAGAAGAGTGCTAAATGAAGGATACAGAGCCTCGTATATTATGATCATGACCCTGCGGACCAAAGGCTGAAGATCACCTCTAGCAAGGCATTGTTTGAAACGGTAGAAGCTGCTGCCACAGGCACACTGCCATATAAGAACTCGGAAAACCTCGTCGAGCGTATTGCGAGAGTAGGCAGCTTCCTCTTCATGCGAATTCTACCGGCCTCTAATACAATCACTTCTAGTACTTCAACACCAAGCTTGTGTCGGTAGAGAAATTCGTTGTGCTGCACCCCTGGAGCACAATATTTTTCCTCTTCATGATCTTCGGAGCCATTTTCATGGGCCTCAAGAGGCTTCTCGCGGATGATGCCCATTCAGAGTACAGGAAGGTCGAACGTTTAGACTGATGTTAGTAGTTGTATAAACTTCTACGTTTGTAGCGTTACTTATTTATTTACGGGTCCCAGCGTACTCGAAATTGTTAATATTCCTCTAGGCAGGCGTCAGGCAATTACTTCGATTTGATAGGCCGACTCGTTGTCGATGGCATTGATGGTTCGCTGGCTGTTTAAGTTGTTTTAAACGCATTCACATTGGGAGTGTGGGTGCGTGTGCCTCCACTGACGAGTTGACACCATGTCCTATGCTCTTGGGCCTCCCTCCGGCTGTGAGACTTTGGGATTGGCGCAGCTAAAAGTTAAAACATGCATCACGAGAAATCGGTCGAGCTTGAGGCTCGATGTTCGTCACGGTGAGGTTGGACCTGCTGCGCCTCAACGCAGCAAGAAGCGATAGAGTGCAGTGATTCCGAGATATTAGAAGTAATTAACTTCTTGGATGATATTGAATGAGACTTGTAGCCCTCCCATGGTTGTGACCACATGAGCTTGGGAGAGCATGCCTTTACCCAACGCTTGATGATGATCGTGACGAAGCACTGGCGACAAGTTGGAATGAAATGACATGGTTGCCAGATAAACGCAGCCAGCACTAAACACAGTTATGGTCGACGTCTAATGGAATAATCTTGTGGCCAGTTAGTCGAAGGCCCGCCTGCCGCACAACCTTATATATCAGATCGGCTATCATCTGATCATACAGTAAGGTCTGCTTTAGGAGACTAGCACAACGGCGTCGCTGGGTACGAAACTTGAATGCGAGAGATCAACAAATGTCAATTGAAGTGGCCGTTGAATATCGCGATGAGTAAGTAATTCTAGTACATTTATTATCCAGCTTGAATTTCGATCGATTTTTGGATATTTAGATTCCTTCATAGATCCAAAGGTCGAGGGGCTCATCGATGGAATACCCGATCGCAAAGCTGAAGCTCGTGAATATATCCAGGAACAAATCAAAGCCCATAGATACATCCTTTGCTACTACAAGAGGCGCTTGAATGCGCTCGCTGTCACCTGTCGAATCCCCAACGAGATCCTTGCTAGTACTTTCCGTCAACTTGTCGATGCCGAGGTGGCTGACGATTCTTTGGAATGGATCCGATCAATCTCGCATGTCTGCTCCCACTGGCGTGAGGTAGCACTCTCCACTCCAGCCTTGTGGTCCACATTACGCCTTGACTACCCAGCATGGGCACCGGAAATGCTTCGACGTTCGAAAGGCGTCGCATTATCGGTGAAATCATGCGGAAACTTTTCGACAGAGGCGTACGACGTGTTCTGCCAAATCCTATCTTTTCATCTACACCGCGTCAAGGTCCTCAACCTGATCAATGACCGTCCTCCCACTCGGAATAATAAGCCCATCAGTCTTAAACAATTCCGGGAACTAATGCAGTTACTCGTTCAGCACACCGTTAGCGGCCCATGGCAGTTTGAATGGCTTGCAATAGACCTTAGGTCCATCGAACCTCCGTCAATGGAACCTCATACATATCCCAGGTTTCCGGACAGTATCCTCACAGCATCACCATCTCTGAAACATCTCCAACTCCGTGGTTTTGAACTGAATTATGAGCTTCTGCCCAACTTCGACAGCCTCGAAACCCTCGTTCTGAATTCTTACCCTGATCAGCCCACACCTCCGATAGTTCAGCTTCTGCATTTTCTCTCGCAAACGCCCCGTCTTCAGACCATCGTAATTAACGAAATCAGCTCTGATGAAGACGTATTGCCATTAGATACAGACAGGATACACTTGAAATGCCTTACAGAAATCTCGGTCTGTTGCCAAAGCGTAACGATCCTTGATTCCTTCTTCGCCCATGTCAAATTCCCCAAGGATGGTGTTTTATGTCTTAGTTCTGATTTGTATATTGAGACTGAGGACATGGGAGAAGTAGTAGACCAATCCAGCATGTCATTGCGGAACTTGGGTCGGCAATTGGACGAGGCCACCGATGGCTTAGTTTCGCGGCTTGCCATATCGATGCATTCTTTTGACTGCTGGAAATCTGCGGTGGATTGGCCCGTGCTTAGATTCCAATGCGGCGGCATGGCTATCATAGCGCCCCTTCTCATTTGCATGTTGCAGGGCATTCGGTTGGATCAATTGGTGACTTTAGAGCTGGAAGCTCCAAGTAACCCCGGTGTGACGGATGTTTTGACCCTTCTTGACAACCTTCCACGCATCACAGAACTCAAGGTTGACCAGGAAAACTCAGGATACGCAATGAGGTCGCTATGTCGTGGATACGGCGACCTGAGCGTGCAAACTGTTCCAGGCTTGGCAGATTCCCAACCAGCTTTTCCAGCTTTAACGACCCTAATTCTTGATCGATGGAACTTCGAGGAAACCTACAGCTACCCCTGGACACAAGCGAGGGCTATCGACGCACTCTTATATTGCGCCAGGATACGCGCTGAGGCTAACCGGCCTATCCAGGTGCTCCGGATTGAAAGCTGCACCGGATTCACGGAAGAAGACATACCTCTTTTGAGAGACTTTTTTGATAATGTTATTCATACATATGATACTTCTGGCGAAACCGAGGGCGAAGCAGATGATGCTGAGGAAGAAACGGATGTTAGCCAGGAAGAAGCGGACGGTGATGACGACGAGGTCTGAATGGGAGATAATTTCATTCTCGGCGAGGGTGTGCGCTCACATCATGAAGCGGATAAAATATCTTCGCCAAAGTTGTGTGCTCATGCTACGATTTTTTTTCACTAACTAGGAGGAAGTGGCGCCATCCTCGACGCCACAAGCATCCTTCTTCTCAATGATAAAGATGGACTTTGTCTGCTCCTCACATTTAACGTCTCTACTTGTGTGTGACAACTTGTCGAGCCTGGTATGCGATCGAAGGGCGGGTAACGGGTGTGCTAATATGTTAATATAGACTGGATAGAATATATACTCCGCCCTTTCAGTCACACGGTGCACACGCTGTTTCCTAGGGTTGATGGCGAAGTATCAGAGTCACTTGAGTAAATTTTTGTTCAGAAATTGACATTGGGAAACGAACTGTTGCACAAGGTAGAAGTCTAATGGACGGTCTGGCTCAACTCGCTTGCTCTGCATTACCGCCTATTCATGCAGTAAAGAGCGCAAAAAGGCGCACAATAATCATTATAGTTTGACTACCCTCCATTTCAACTCCAGCATGGTATTCCGATGGAAAGGAACAGGTTCCGCATCGTCTTCATCATCCGGTACAATAAGTCTATGCGAAAGAGAGGGGTTCGAAGCTCCGGGTCTTCTGAATGGTTTGACAAAAAAATCCTCAGAAGTGTCGCCTGGGATATGCGTAATGCAGGCTACAGTAAGCATCATTTCTGGTGAAAACGTGAGAGGGTTGAGAGCAAGCTCCTGTAAAGTGATCAGTAGAAATCATGTCAAGTCCGCTGTACCAATAACATACCTTCCATCCAACCATCATTCCAACTTCAAGCTGTCCAACATTACTCTCCGAGATCTCCACATATTTATCCCAGCCCTGCTCTGCACTCGTCCAGTCAAAAACCTGCTGAGTTCCTTCCGAATAGTCAAGCTGTATGTCCTCCTCGGTCTGGTATTCATACGCATCCCAGTCCTCCTGCGCGACTTCTACCTGCTTCTTCTTTCCCTTCTTGTTGTGGTGACGAGGGGCGTGCAGTCCCTCCTCCACATCAACACTTGTCACAAACATTCTTGGCGGCAACTCTCCTCGGTCTGCTTTCTCGGAGGGTGGAACCAGTCTCGGCCGCGACGTGGCTTCAGAGCTCTCCACAGGCACCAACGTTTGTGCAACCTCTTGCACCTCGAATGTTTCGGAGGCACTAGCAACAGGTTCGTCGACATCGAAAACAATTTTTCGTGGTAACGGCGCGTTCATGGATTGTTTAAAGCCTTTTCGCTTGTTCTTATTGCGCAGCGAAGACATCATAATGTTGCCTCCGTCAACATTCATTGTCGATACTCCTATTGGCCCTTGGGCGCGATTAGCGGATGATGCAGCGTCATCAAAGCGTCCTTCTCCGACTTCTTCGTTCTCTTTTCTTGGCTCTAGCTGCACAGAAGTGACATTAAGCAGAGCCCCAGTGCCGAGGGGTACCATGTTTGATGCAGAGCTATACTTTGGAGGAGGTATAGGATCAGTAGACTCAGCCAGCGAAGCTTTATCGTGTTTCTTTTTGAGCCGTCGGCGAAGGTTACGCATATGAGTTTGGTGCTTTCCATAGCCAGGAGGTACAACTTGTTGGCTATTGACAACATGAGAAATTTTGGTTGAAGGAGATAGATGTAGATGACCCACGAGTTTGCTTCCGTGCGTGGCAATGATTTGATTTTGGACTGCTTTGAAGGTTGGGGTGAAGGATGACCGGATAATGACGATGACGATGATGAGGAGGTTGATGAGGAGAGCGACGATGACGACGACGATGACGATGATGAAGATGAAGATGATGATAAAGATGAGGTGCTCGAAGAAGATGAAGACGAAGACGAGCTGGATGAATCAGAGTCGTCTGAAGATTCTGATTCTGATTCGGAGACGGTGACTGGCCTCGCCACTACCCTCTTCTTCTTCTTGAGAAGGGGTTCGGCAGGTGACGATTGGATAGCATGACCTGAGGCGGACAAAGTTCTCTTTCGCTTTCTGACGCGTGGTGAAGCTAGAAACGTCAAAACAAGGCTGGACAATCAGAACTGTAAACTTACTGTCAAAGTTAATGTTGTGGTTCTTTATACTGGGGGTTATCTTTACATGAATAAGATCGCCGTCCCTAACTACTTCGAGAGGGCTTTCGTCGAGAAGCTCAAAGTCGTCGAGGAGCAAAAGTATCTGATGGCCTGACACTTCATGAGCCTTTAAGGCTGGAATTTGACAACAGATAGCAAGCTTAAGCTCAGCAATTGTGACAGGAATACTATCGGGATTTGGAGAGAACCAAGCCTTGCATTCAGGGAGAGGAGACTTAGTCTGAAGCCTCAAGCGCATAACTTGGTAAGAAGAAAAGGAACTTCGAAATTTCAAAGATCACGAGATTGGGAGGTGAGTGACAATGTCACGCGATCGTCACGAGTCCAAGCCAGCACAGCGAACACGTCGACGCCTTGTCTTCCTCCCGTTCACTTGTCAATTCGGCGTTCTCATTAACACAGACGCTGGCCGTTGCGCCACACGGAATTCTTAGTGTCTGCAAACCATGGCACAATACCACTATGATGAGGCTGGGAATATGGCCGCCTACTTCCTGATCACTTTCTTGGCCCTAATTCTTGTCCCAACAACACTCTCTTATATTAGACCAGCTAGTACGTTGCCCATGACTTCCTATTGGATGGATTCTAATATGCGAAACTAGAAAAATCGCTCGCTGGTTGCCAGTGCCAACCATGTATAGAGCAACGTCAACGAATCAGCTCATCCAAGCCACTTTTTACCAAAAAGTGTGTTCTATTGAATTCCTCGGAAATTAGTAGCTAACCGCGCAAACAGGACATATTTCCTTGTTGCTGGATGGTCGTTATTCGCGCTCGTCGGCTATAAGATTGCCACCTCAGAGGCGGACAACAAGATTTACGACCCCTTTGAAATCCTCGGCATCAAAATGGCAAGTTGTATGCTAGCTTGTTGAATAAAGTTCAGCGTTGAAGCGATACACAGGGAACTACCGAGAAAGAGATTAAATCGCACTACAAGAAACTTTCCAAGCTCTAGTCAGTCTGTTCATCACTTTCTTCTTTCCAATATAATTGAAGCTTTTCCAGTCACCCTGACAAAGTCAAGGCTACGGCGAATATGACCATAGAAGCAATTCAGAATCGTTTTGTCGAAATCACAAAGGCATATAAATCGTGTGTACTCAAGATAACTGAGTTACCTCTATCTTTTAATTCTTCCTACAGCCTTACTGATGAAACTATTCGCGAAAATCTTGAAAAGTATGGAAACCCTGATGGACGAGTCGACGTCTCTATGGGTATCGCAATTCCAAAGTGGATTGTTGAGGGAAAAAATAACATCTGGGTCCTCGGTTTCTACGGGATCGTATTCGGGGGAGCTCTACCTGCACTAGTGGTGAGTAGACAACATATGACTATATTTTGTACATTGATTCATGAGTTTCTCAGGGTCGTTGGTGGTTTGGCAGTCGCCAAAAGACCAAAGATGGAGTCAATGCCCTCTCAGCAGCTGCATTCTTCAAGACCCTAAAGGAGGAGTCAACGTTTGAAGAAGTTCTTGGAACCTTTGTCAAAGCCTTCCAATGGGAACTCGCTGGCCAGAAGTCCAAGCCAATAGCTGAATTAGACGCGCTTGAAAAACAAGTCGAGGAAAAGGCCGGTTTGAAGTGGTCTGAAGTGAAGAAGGTTTGTGGAAGCGATCCACTTCGGCGAAAGGGTCTAGTTCTACTCTATGCTCATTTGTTGCGTCTTGACATCCAATCATCCACACTAGAGTCGGGTACGTTCGTTCTATCTAGCTTTTTCGTGGTCAGGTCTAATCGAGTTCTAGAGCAAAAGCAGATTCTTCTCCAAACTCCACTCTTGCTCAACGCCCTACTCACCATTGCCACGTCACGCAACTGGCTTTCCCCTTCCCTGGCCGTCATGAGATTACATGCGTACTTCACACAAGCTCTTCTCCCAGGAACTGAGCGCACTCGCTTTGCCCAGCTACCTGGAATCAAGCTCGATGAAGCCTTGACCCTGGCGCCCAAAGCCACTGACCTCAGAGAATTTGAACAAGTCCTTATCCAGAATCACGATGTCAGAATGCTCGATGTAAGGACGGCGCTTTCGAAATGGGGTCGCGCGGAGCTTGTCGATGTTGCCTTCAAAGGTAAGGAACACCCGTTATCTGTATATCAAGGCGAAACATTTAGGAATTTCTTCTAGTGATCGGTGAACGAGTAGTGACTCCTTCGTCAATTGTGTTCCTTGTCGTGAAGTTGAGGCTATCTCCACCACAATTTAACTCCGTCCAAGAAGAAGAACTTGACGTTGATGAGACGAAACGCCGCATCAAGTTTAATGACGAGAAAGATGAAGAATTTCTCATCAGCCGCAAAGAAGCTGAAGAAGTCCCATTGGACGATTGTCTACCCGGGTTTGTCCATGCCCCGTACTGGCCTGGGGTGAGGATATACCCTTTTGGTGCCGATGAATTTCAAGCTTATGTTATTTACAGGAACGCAAACCTTCGTGGTGGATAGTACTTGGCGACGAGAAGACCAATAGAATCGTTGTTCCACCTATGAAAATCACCGACATTCCCCTGGCGCAACCTAATCACGAACGTGATTACCGCTCGTACAAGATCCAGTTCCAGGCTCCTCAGAGTGTTGGCGTCTTCACGTGGAAGGTTCAGGTTATAAGTGATAGCTTTGTCCAGGAAGATGCATCGCGTGACATTACTGTGAGTGCGCTGCTTAGCCCAATTTAATTGCAGCGTTTCATTTTTTCGTTGCAGCTCAAGATTGAAGATCCCTCAACCCTCCCTGCTGAGGATCTATCGGAAGACGAGATTTCAGATCCCGAAGAGGATTCTATTGCAGGTCAGATGGCGGCCATGCGTGGAGGACCGGTTAAGAAGAAAACAGCTGATGAGAGCGACGAGGAGAGTAGTACCGATGACGACGAAGATGAAACCAGCAGTGACAGCGACAGCGACTGAAATGTTGATTAGCACTCTTAGTCCAGCATTGTACGACAGTCTTCGGATAGCTTCCGAGTCAAGGGAAACATGTAATTTATTATGAGCATCATCCTCCACACACACGCCTTGCAACTTGACTTGGATAGAAGGAGCGCCTGGAAAGATTGATTCGGATTAGAAAAATCATTAATCTAAACACTAGTGTGATCTAAGGTCAGTATTGTGCAATTGTGTGACTTCTTGCAAGTGTGTGCGTGCATACAGGGTAAGTCAGTGATAATATATAGGACGGAAGGTCATATGGAAACCACTCTCGGAACCTTTCTGTCTGTCTCCTCCACAGGACTGATATCTTCGCCGACATTGAAAGTACTCTTCTGTGGGCTGTCCGACAGCACCTCTGTCCTGACATGGATGCTGTGGAGGCTAAAACTTTGATTTCCAGACGCGCTCTGAGAAGTGGCTTTAGGAACGGTGGGGAACCAGATACCATTCGGATCCTGGTAAGTTGTTAATACGAGAGTTACAGCGAATTGTCAATAGACATGTGCATACACTATCAGGCATGCTGTTAATTTCTGGTGAACTGAGGCTAACCCTCCGTGCGAGGAGTGTGTCAAAAATGATCTGTGCAGCGGCCATTAGGAAAGGTACACAAGGTTGATGAAGATTGAAACGAGCATACTGTCGCGTAGAGTGGCGCAATTGGCATTGAGAAGAGTGCAAATATTGTGGTGGTACGGCCAGTAAGGGTCGCGATCATGTTTGCAAAAGAAAAAATAAAAGCAACACCGCCTGACTGAACTGCTCCACGGACGGTGCGGGTAAGAGATGAATTTTCAGGCGACGGCATGAAGGGAGGGGTGCAGTGCATGAGGCTGTAGGCAACGGAGCCTGCATGATAAGATGACGTCAATGCTCTATCTTGTAGATAGTGACGATGGACAAATCCGCACCAGAAAGCACAGCTTCGAAGACCGCCTGAAGAACAACCCACGCTCGTACCAAGTCTACGTAGGTAGAAGAGCTCTGATCTAGACCCCTGCCAGTGATTGATGGCGATCAGACATGGAAAAAGTCAATGAAATAAGGGTACTCACATCTGCAGAAGGGAAAAATTTTGCAAGAGCGCCAGTATACCAACAGCTAGCGAAAGGGCGAAAAGAGTGGCAGAGAAGACTGCGAAGATCCCAAGAGAGATTATATTCTTCGTTAAACGGAAGAACCTGCAGTATTCCCATCAGCATATTTTGGCCAAGACTCAGCCAGTGCAATCATACCTATATGATAAGAATAGATGGGCGAAGAGGCCAGTGATAGCAGTGCATATTGGGGTAACTGAATTGACCCAGAAACCCGCTAACGTGGAATAAATGAGAATACACAACGGCTATGTCGATCCCCGACGCACTTGTTAAGATTTCAGGATTCATGTAGTTCTGGACACTGGAAACAGTTACTAAATTGCGTTATTTGGAATAAATCCCCAGCCTCACCAGTACATGTACGCCATATATATGATGCTACAGTCATGGGTTAACTCAGATTTATTCGCGACAGTGGAGCAATCGCTTACACTGCACAATGAAAAGTATTGATAGTGAATAAAAATTGCGCTGAGTATCTGAGAAATAGATCAGTTTGCACTCGAAAAGTTTAGCGGAAGTAGTGATCATGCCTTATCCAGAAGGGATCGCTGATTCCTTCAGAAACAGATTAGACTAGCCCGTTGCACAGATACATAGGCTCACGAGTATTATGGTATGACGCCCACTGAAACATAACGATACCGTAGGCATAAGTGTTCACTTGTGCAGCGGAAGTAAGCTAGATGGAAGTGGGGAATCCGACAATGAGTTGGTCTTACAGAATGTGCCCAGTAAAAGTGGGCCTGTTGGCGAGGTCAGCGTTCGAGATAAGAGCAGAAATCAGACAGACGTAGTACGTACCAATTGTTCTAGCAAAATTCATGGTGCAGACTGAGAAAGGAAAACGGCAAGGCTGGCAACGTTCCTCTATTTCCTTCCACCTTTTAAGTATGTATATTGTCAATGGTTCCTTGAAATGCGTGTGAAAATTCAGGGTTGCTGCTAGTCCATTTTGAACCTTGGCAGCGGCGTGGCGTCCGTGCAGGGTCGACGGAAGCAAGAGGCCCGCCGCGAATGGGTGATTTGTTGGTCATAACAGAACACCGAAGAGGTTCAGATATGTTCCTAGTAAATAGAAGCTTGGCAGAAAGACTCTAAGCTTTCGGAGCGCTTCACGTAGGATAATGTGTATGTGCCAATAGGGCAAACGGGGAACTATATCAGAGCCAGATCCAGAGTCTAGGTTGCGTTACGGAAACCAAGGAGATAGATTGGGAATTTGATTCAAACGTGTGTTGACTGTGGTTGAATGCTACTTACTTACGAAAGTTGCTTAAATAGTAAACTCATGGTTATGGCCGTTCCTGGTATGGAATGGAATAAAATTGCAGCCGTCATAGAAGAAATATTGATTCCATCATGTAGATGAAGCCCGAAATGATCGTCAAGAGTCTGGATCGTCGTCGTCGTCGTCGTTGACGAGAGTACATAGGTGGTTGAGTGGTGCGCCCACGAGTCTTATCGATTGCATGCTGCCTCTTCCGTGTTCCGTTAGTATTGCTCTTTCACCAACCACCATGTCTTTGACTCCCCTTCCAGCTGCTCCGCCTTTACCTGCAGAGGCCAACACTAATGCAGCTCACCTCAACCCCCTTCCAAAATCTGTCTTCACCCTTCCTCAAACCGCTCAGCTTGAGGCTTTATACACTATCATCAGAGATAAGAACACATCGAGGGGCGATTTTCTGTTTTACTCCGATCGCATCATCCGGCTACTGGTTGAAGAAGGACTGAATCACTTGCCTGTCGTCAAAAGGACTGTCGAAACGCCCACAGTGAGTTTCATTACCGGCACGCGACCTATGTTTGAGCAGACAACGTCCAGGGTTCTACGTATGAGGGCGTCGGGTTCAAGGGAAAGATTTGCGGTGTCTCAATTCTGCGTGCAGGCGAGGTAAGATATCTTATGTGTTGAGGTTAGTTCATTCTAACGTCCAGCAGGCCATGGAGGCAGGTCTTCGTGAAGTCTGCCGTAGCGTCCGCATTGGAAAAATCTTGATCCAGAGGGTTCGTTCACTTATGTGATTAATATTTAATGTCGCTTTACTGACTCAGACTGTAGGATGAAGACACGGCCCTGCCGAAACTCTTCTATTCTAAGGTAAATTCGGCTTTCGTTTCCTGCATATGAGCGTCGTTTACGTTGTTCAAAGTTCCCTGCCGATATTGCTTCACGTTATGTGCTCCTTCTTGATCCAATGCTTGGTATGCACATCAGCCAGCATAGTCCATATTCTCTTCCTCACATTTACATAGCCACTGGTGGATCTGCAATGAAGGCGGTGGAAGTGCTTATGGAAAATGGTGTGCCGGAGGAACGAATCATCTTTATTAACTTGGTCCGCTCGTTCTGCCTCTCATTCCATGAATTCCTCATTTATTCACTTTCATTCGCTTCTAGATTGCATCGCCGGAGGGCCTCACGACGTTCTGCGGAAGATATCCGCACCTGAAAGTTGTATG
This sequence comes from Tricholoma furcatifolium, assembly GCA_018854895.1. NCBI lineage: Eukaryota > Fungi > Basidiomycota > Agaricomycetes > Agaricales > Tricholomataceae > Tricholoma > Tricholoma furcatifolium. The sequence continues at coordinate 28,196 of JABAJV010008582.1, forward strand.
TTTCTTACTCCGTATCGGCTGACTCCTGAGACTTAAAATCTGATCTTATTGTCTAGATCACTGGCTGGATTGACGAGGGCTTAAATGAGAAGGCGTACATTATACCTGGGCTCGGAGATTTTGGTGAACGAAGGTACGTCCCTACGCCCTCATTATCCCAGGGCTTTGCTCACCTCTATCTAGATATTGCGTATAATTCCTCAGCTTGTCGTAATTTGATATACGCACAATCCAATATACACATCGAATCACAAGCGAAACAAAACTAAGAAAGCGAATGTAGCAAAAATCGACAGTATCTTTCTCTCCCATCATTGAGTTGAATTGCGACGAACTCGACCGACTCCACTTCATGGCAATCAACCGACCGCATTCTCCGAAAGCCTTTTACACCTGGGCCTGCCCTTCTCAGGATTCAACGAGAAGTTTCCATCGCTTCACCAACTTCAGCGCGTGTCGGCGTAACCCATACTCGTCGCCGAACGGAATATCCTGCATGTCGGACAACTTCACTAGGTTGTCTCGAAGTGCACCAGCCTGCCGATAATCCAACGAAGTTTTCGTTAGGACAATGCTCATTCTAAATTTGAAGAACTGAAATTACCGTTTTTACATCTATGCCACCGCGCTGCAGAACGACCGAGATTCTCTGCAACATATCCTGCAAGTCTCTCAGGTCCTATCGCCAAACATAGTAAGTGCTACGCCTCGACTCATTGGTGAGGCACTCACTGGCTTGGTAAACGAGATCTTTCCTTTGAGTAGTCGGTTAATCTTCAAAGTCCACACTTCAACGAGCTCTTCCTCTACAACTTTTTCTGGCGTTGTGCCAAGGGGCTTGTCACGACGTTGTCGTTTATTAGGTATGAGCAGGACCGGAGAGATTGTAGCTGGCTTGTCCCGCTTTGTTGCTCTCTGAGATTCTGTCGGATGCAATGATTTTGGCATTGCAGTCAATCTGTCTGTTGGGTCTATGTCATTGTTTTGAATTGCCATTTGGGGAAGCTGATGAGAAAAGTTATGATTCTGCATTTTCTAAGAGATTGGTATTTACTTACAGGTTTGAATTGTTTCCCAAAAATATTATTGAGTATTTCTGTAAACCGGTCTGCACTTGGTACTGACTCTGCAAACAGGTCATTTTGTTTGTCGGCAGCCAATGGAATTAGAATTTCTGCTGAAACTTGAAGATGTCGTAGATTCATCTTGAGAACACCATTGGCCAATGCCATTTGGGATTCATTGATATGAATGTCTTTTAATGAAGCCTGTTTTGGTGTCTGGGCAGAGTCAGGTAAGCATGATGCTGTAATGGTCTACAAAAGGGTAGATGTTCAGATAAGTGTAATACCAAGCAGAAAAAATCAGGGCCATACTGTGCTTGTACCAGATGCTGGAGGTGTCAAGTGATCTTCCAAAAGAGTAGAGCTAGCTGAAGAACCCATTGAAGATGCAGTACACAGGGCTGCCTGTTGCTTGTTGTCTGTGAAAAGTGCCTGATCAGAAGACTTTGCAAGTCTTAAGGCTGATGATGTGTCTTCAATGAGCTGATCAATCTCCACCTCAGGTTCACTTTCGAAAGCCTCAGAATCCTGAACAACTGCCCAGGAAGATACATTCAAATCTGAAAAGGATTTGTAAGTCAAAGAAAAATCTCAAGTGATAATTCCAAACCCATAGAATGATGGGCCCAATCTTCTGCAGGTTCATAACTCAAAATTTCATGATCTCAAGACCCTAACACTCACCTGATTGTCTTGTCAGTGAAGCCATATGTGACATCTAAATAAATCTATTAGTTCTCGAGCTATATCGATTTCCAAGAAAATTTGCTACCTGGTCCTGATGAAATTAGATTCAAATCAGAAAGTGAAAGAGAAAAAGACAAACAGGGAGCAGTGATGCTGACAGAAGAAGCAAAAGGCACTATATGAGATGATGGTGTGAAGGTCAATTTGAAATTAATTGTTTGGCTATGGGATTGCTTTATTTATAGATATTGACCCTTATTTAGATATATTTGGAAAATGTGGCAACAATTAAAATCAAATAAAAGCAAGTCAAGCAGAAGCTCAAAAGGAACAAGCCCACCCCTAGCAAGGAAGATGGCTGCGAAGGCATCCTCTGTGTTGATCATGCAGTCTCTTTTTTGTTAGAGTTGTTTATGTAAGCACGTTTTCCACTTACATAACGTAGAGCACTCCATGATGACTAGCTTCAAATAATTTCTACCTCACTCTTTTTTTCTATCATTGCTGTGGACTTTTTAGTTGTCAACTGTCATGCGAGATTCTAGTTATGGGGAGAACGCTCAGGATCCCGGATCAAATAACAAGAAATGAAATCCAGTCAATATTAGAAAGTATACAGCATTGCATCTCTTGACAACACTATCACATCATAATAAACATTTTCTAAACAAAGATATCAAACGATAACCCCTGGGACAACTTTTCAAACGATCTCAATATAAAGTAAGGATGAAGAGTGCAGTGAGTTCCTGAAGCTTGAAGGTTGGGGCATGTACAAGCAATGATGCTGTGATTTGCGACCAACTTGAAAATGACAAGCAAGCGCACACAAGCAAGGGTTTAGACTACTTCCACGATGAATGAATCTTTAATCAGTCAGTTTCAATGCCCTTCAGGCTTCCTTAGAACTAACTCTTGGCTGCCAGGTCCATTCAATCTTACCCATCCTACAGCAGTTCAAGCCTCCCTTTTCGCCTCTGCTGCCTTCGCACGTTTTGATCCATCTGGTCGATATTTGGGGGTTGGGAGGTCTAACGGTGCGGCGGCGATATGGGATTTAGAGACGAGGGCGCGTATACGAACACTGGAGGGTCATGTAAAATCTGTAACCAGTTTCGAGTGCGTCTTTGGTATCTTTTAATCCATCAAGACAAACTAACGCATCGCACTTTAGTTGGTCTTCCAACTCGCACTGGGTGTTGACCTCGTCCAAAGATTGGAACGTTATAAAGTGGGACTTGGCCTCACAATGTGATCCTATACAACGCATGGCGACGATTCGTTTCGACGGACCTGTGATATCGGCGTCTTTCCATCCGCGAAATAGGTGTGCATCCAATGATTGCACAATGCTAAGACTCACAGAGACATATTCTTCCCAGTAACATTGTTTTCGCTTTGTTAAGCTCAGGCGAGGCTTTTGTAGAAGACCTTCGCAAGAAATCTCGATGCCGTATCGAGCTGCGTGAAGTCCAGCACGATGGCGATGAGGAGGATCGGCCGAGACGTACACGGTTTGTTTCCCAATCACTTCTCTGCTGAGTATTTTTTGAAGGGAATAGGTCTGCTATGACGGCAGCGCGCTTTCACCCGTCAGGCAGATATATCTTTGTCGGTACTTCCCAAGGTTATGTTCTTGTCTTCAACGCAAGAACCAAAAAGGTATGACTTTACATCCTTGTTTATCTATGTCATTCTCATGGACCTTTCAAGATGATTGCTCGCCACAAGATTAGCGGTGCGGTAGGCTCCGTAAAAGGGCTTGCCTTTACAAAATCCGGACGGTGAAATCGCCTATCTCGCCCCCGCCTCGGCCCTAATTGATGCATTGGATCGAAGCCGCCTCGTTACCAACTCCTCAGACAGAGTTCTCCGACAATTCAGTCTGCCTGTTTATACGAACCCGCTATCTGAAGGCGAATTCATTGACAACGAGCTTGAACCGACCCATCGATTTAGTGATCCTATCAACAAGACGGCATGGCATGGAATGTCTTACAGCCCAGACGGTGAATGGCTAGCAGGAGGTAATCATTCAAATACTTTTCCGGATGGTTAGAGCCTGACTGAAAGGTTAAAAGGTGCTGCAGACACAGCTGCTCACAAGATCTACATCTGGGACATTTCAAATGACGGCCAATTTGCAAGTGCTCTTGACGGTGGACGTGAGCCGCTTGTTGATATCCACGTAAGTTCTTATCTTGCCTGACTTATCTTGAACCTATAATTTTGCCTATCTCCTTATCAGTGGCACCCCTCCAAGTCCTCTATTGTATCGACTGCGAAGGACGGCACCATTCTTATCTGGCATAGCCCAAATCCAGAACGCTGGGGTGCATTTGCCGGAGGATTCGAGGAATTGGATGAAAATGTTGAGTACGAAGAGAAGGAGGATGAGTTTGATATTGTGAGTTGACTATACGTCAATGGCATGTGACTTCATCTGGCAACTTTTATTTGCAGGAGGACGAAGAAGAAATTATGAAACGCAAGATGAAGGCAGAAGATGAAGAAGTTGACATTGACACTGTTGAGGATAGAACACAGCACAATACCCTCCCGGATGGCATGGATGTGGAAGATGAGGACTCTGCATGGGCAGCGGATGAGAGAGATGACAGTGAACCTTTTGTAATGAAGATCATGATGCAGGACGATACAGACGATTAAAGTAGAGTTCCTCTTGTAATAGCGCATATACCAATTAGTGTTGACGCTAATGGCGCGTGTGACGCGATACGCAACTTTTGTTCCATACTGCGATGTCGGATGAGCTCAAACCTCTGCTAGCCAAGCTGAAAGTACCAGCTGACTATGCGCGTATCCAGAGCATTACCGACGATTCAGTTTTGGCCCGCCTCAAGGAATGGAAATGCTCAGCTGATCGTATTCTGGCTAAACTCCAAATAATACTAGAACGAACAAGATCCGAGCTCTCTCTAACCGATGAAGCCAATGTAATTTCAGCAACTGTCTCCTTCGATAGCCAAGACCCATGGGTAATGCCAGCCACCCGAAGGAAGGCCCAAGGTGCGCAAGGCAAAGTGTCGGTTTGCAGAGTCATGGACTGATAGATCAATCGAAGAAATTCTCCAGCTATACGGTGACCCCTCGCCCGCGTTGCTCACCCATGTCCTAACGCACAATGTCAAACCCCTGTTCCAACTGAATCCTCACCCTCATCTTAATGCCTCTGGACGTAAACCTCCACGGCCAGCTGGGGGGCCCATGGCAACTCACGACTTCTATGACGGCCAATGGTGGAAAACTTCACCTTCCGCCGCGAATCTCGTGTTTTGGTGTGTGCTACACATGCATGTATGTCTTCTTTCATTTCATTCCATGATAAAATTGGAAATGACGCGTGGTTGAAGAAGGATTCGTACGAGACATTGTGGCCTCTAATCATACCGCCAGTGATGGCGTTACTTGACGATTTTGAGGCTTGCTACAAACTACGTGGTGTTGAAATAGTTTCGGAGATGCTCCGGCATGTCCCCGGACAGTTGCTCAAACGCACAGGGGTAGACGGGCTCATACGTTCAGTGGGTCTTGAAATTCTGAATTTCGCCGAAAATACTAAGCGCTCATAATTATTCACGCAGTCGCTCAATACGTGTCTTTCACACCTGAACGATGCTGAGACGTCATTGCTAGTTGAAGCTGCTATAAATGTGTCACTGACGTTAACGCTGTTGACGACGAGCGTTGGGTCGTCTGAACAGTTTGATCAGCTGAGTGCTTTACTTGGAGAAGGCGTCATCAGGGGAATCTGGCTCTACGCACCGGACAAGCCAGATGTGGTCCTTGCATCGCTTAATGCGCTCCCACCTCTTCTGCAGGCTTTAAAAATAGGAAACGCACGATTCTGCAAGGTACGAGGCGGTAATCCATGTGAGAGAGCCAAGAACTGACGTGGAACAGGCGCTCATCGCACAATTGGTGCACCCGCTACAACCAAGCGCGGGGAAACCTTGGCCATACGAGATCCAGATCGCCTCGCTTCGGTTATTGTCAATATTGATTGAAGAATGTGGACCATGCATTCCACGATGGAAGGCAGTAATTCTGGACGCGGTGGCAAGATGCTGGGTAACTTTAAAGGATTCTGAAGAGAGATGCTGTAAGTTTTTTGATGAAAGATGTCCAGGCGACATTTGACGACATTCTGTTCACATAGCTGATCTGCATTATGAGTTGCGACACACGTGTGAAGTGCTCGGAAAATGTGTTCCTTGTACGATAGAGGTGAGAGAATAATCAACCCAACGAAATGATTATCAGAGGTGACAAGCGGCGGCAGGGCGAGTACCAACGGCTTCTGGAACTGGATAGAGATATGTTTAGCAAATTAGTTGATAGTTTGTAGATAACACAGATGATCAGTGCGGGCCGGATTCACGTGCACCATAAATTAAGACTTGATTTGCACAAGAGTTTGGTTTCGCCGCCACCGCCATGAGCATCTCCATCGACGACCTTTCCATCGCCCTCAGCGCAAGCCATGTTGGTCAGGAAGCCATGGATCTTGCTGCTCTACAGGTTTTGACTCTTTTCTTGTTGTTTTCGTTTCCATATTCATGTCTTTATAGGCGCAGTTGGCCAAGATGTTGTTCGGACAATCTTCAACGCCCCAGATGATACCACGGAGGACATCATTTACACAACCTTGCAACACGCCGACCAAGTACACAGAAACACAGGCTTTGGCCAGGGCAGACGATATGGAAGAGGATGAACGGATGGTAGAAGATCTTCTTATTCCTCGTTCGCCCAGTTCATCGACTCTCCAATTCTCTCGATGGCCCAAAAATGCTTCTGAAGTAACCTCATCGTTTGCAACGACGGATCCCTTTTACCTCGCACAATTCCAGACACAGCACCAGAACAACACCCCCTATTCTGCATTCACAGAACTTGGCAAACTCCCACAGCAGTCTCCGTTCAACGTGTCATCACCGCGGAGAGACAGTCTTAGCACAAGCCCTTCTTCACCGCATACCCTGGAAACCCATTCCTTCTTTGTCGCCGCATCAGCTGCGTTTGACCATTGAAAGGTTCCTGAATCTCGCAACGGGCCGATCATCATTCTGTCATTTTCACTGCCCCACAACTGCTTGTTCTCCGCCACACACCAGCTCAGCCCCACACATTCCATTCCTGTCCTCATGTTCGTCGCGTGCATCTGCCTTCATCCCGCCTTTTTTCAGTCCCATCGGCTACTCTCGGTCCGATGACCATAGTGATCCGTCTCGCCGCTTAGATCTCTACACACCACCTCCCAATATTGTACATTACTTACCTCTCTTCTCTTGTAACCTTTTAGGACTCACGCGATCCCCAGTACTTTACTTAGCATTCCTCTATGTGTTTAGAGTTACTGTCTTCACTTATCTTCCCGAACTCGTGCCGTTACCAACCAACCAGAATGCATTACAGAGTTGTCGTTGAAATACAGATGAGGTTTAAACAAATGAAATGAAACGTGCGCGTAGGATAGGGTATAAGGAAGAATACAACTAAAACAAGTCTTCTAAGGTCATTTGCTTCACGATGTCCTGTTCATTTGGATTGAGGATCTCGCACCAAGAAGAAAGATAAATAGCACTTACCGTATTTGAAACCATCTTTGCAAACTCCTCAAAGCTGAGCTTACCATCGCCGTCTGTATCTCCCTCCAAAATAGTCTTATCCACAATCTGTTGCAACTGCTGGTCCTGTGATGAAAACCAGATTAGCAGATTGGTCTCGTCCATTCATCACGGCAATTGACAACGCACTTTCAAATTGCTCCCCACCATCATTTTTAGCACCAGGAATAGTTCTCCGTTGGAGATAAAACCATCTCTGTCGACATCGTACACTTTAAACGCGACTATCGGAGGACTGATGTTAGCTCCGCGAACGGCTCATCGGAAAATACATACACTTGAGCTTCTCTTCCCGTCCCCCACGACTGCTGAAAGCGCTGAGACCGCCGACAAACTCTTGGAAGTCTACTGTTCCTCCACCGCTAAGATAACGGTGCGTTCAGCGCGCTTAAAGACTCTGCACACGATTGTACGTACTCTTCGTCAAAAATGGCAATCATCCGCGATGCAAGAGGATTAGTCGCAATTTGAGGTATTTGAAGGAACTCGTCACGGTCGATAGAGCCTGAGCCATCGCTAGAGGATATAGAATCAGCACTCGAATGTGAGGAGCCGCAGGACGCCGTGTCCACCTATCGAGTTTCATGAATCGTTTTTTCAGCCGTTCTAGCTCTGGCTGGGTGACTGTGTTGCATTTATCAGTTGCAGGATCCCTGAAAGTGATTCTGGAACAGACAGTTGGTGCGCTTCTCCATATCCTCCATGAATTGAGAATCTGGAACCAAGCACAAATGTCAGAAGGATGATTGAGAACAAGGGATACACGTACGTGTTTGACCCATACTGACGAATGGATATCCAAGTGGTTTTAGAGAGCTGTGAAAGATGTGGTGGGTGGGCTAAGGGAACCCTGCGACGCGGGTCGTGGGAAACCATTCTCATCCACGTGCATCGCGACTTCTGCTCTGCTCATGTTACGGCGCCTAAGCTTTCCTCTCAACCGCTTTACCCAATGTCACTGTCGCACTATTACCACGGATCTGGTCGCCTCAGACGCTCAACGCCGCACAATCTATGCTCTCTCAACACCCCCAGGCAAAGGCGGCGTAGCTGTTGTGAGAATATCAGGCCCAGATGCCTTTCTTGTCTGGAATAAAATGGTTAGAACTTCAAAAAAGAAAGACCCACAACCATGGAAACTGCAGCGCTGCCGTATAGTTCAGCCTTCAAATGAAAAGTCTATTGACGACGGGCTGGCGGTCTACTTCCGAGGTGTGCACCAACGCGCTGGTTTACAAATGACATGTATGGTTAACACTTGCCTGGACTCAGGGCCGCACTCTTTCACTACAGAAGACGTAGTCGAACTCCACTTGCACTCTGGCCGCGCTATTATTTCTTCTGTTCTAGGTGCATTATCACAATTGCCATTTTGTCGTCCCGCCGAGGCAGGCGAATTTACGCGTCGTGCGTTCACTGGTGGACGCCTTGACCTTACCCAAGTCGAAGGGCTCAAGGATCTCATTAATGCAGAAACAGAGGCACAACGGCGTCTTGCTATGGTTGCTGCAGAGGTGAGAAACCTCTTTTCTCGTCCGTCCAAATGCATCACCTAAGAAACGTCGTGCAGGGTGGCGTAAGAACAGAGTTCAATAAAATACGATCCGAGATAATCCAATGCCTTGCCTGGGTTGAGGCCCTCATCGACTTTGGCGAAGGGGAAGACATCGAGGAAGGGATGTACGATCAAGGTTTGCCTTTACTCCTCGTTCAAGTATAAACCTTGTCTAATTCGATGCGATGTTAGCTAGATCACGAGTACAGAATCTTCTTGAAACTATCAACAAACATCTACAAGACAAACGCCGTGGTGAAATCATTCGTTCAGGCGTTCGCCTAGCTATCTTTGGTCCACCAAATGCTGGAAAAAGCAGCCTACTGAATTTTCTAGGCAAGTCCGTTCCATCGGATCCTACATTCCATCGGGAGGCCTTACTTTCAACCAGCCCAACGAGAAGCTGCCATTGTCACCTCTATTCCAGGAACGACGCGAGACATCCTCGAGCTATCCCTTGATATCGGTGGACTTCCAGTCATTGTGGCCGATACAGCTGGTGTTCGTGCTACTGATGATCTTGTCGAAAGTATTGGCATCGAACGAGCACGAAATGCGTGAGTGCCTCACTTGCAACTCCATCATGTACTGGTTTCTTACTCCACACAGTGTTCAGGCTGCTGACATCTCACTATGTGTATTATCCCTCCCCGACACGCTAGTTGAAACGCCGGGTGGACCTCGCCTCTGCATCCCGCCAGCTGTCGAGAGTCTAATAACGCCAAACACATTAATCCTTTTCAATAAAGCCGACTTGACATCGGCAGCGACCTGCGAACAGGCCTTGGCGTTGTCTTATCACACTTCTTGGGTAACCAGTCTGACCACAAGTCAAGCGGCTTCCGAATTCATGCCCAAATTTGCGAAGGCTCTGCAGGATCGGTACGTTATAATCTGACCTGATTTATCTTCTTTTCCGGTTACCATATGCCATTCATTGCAGCTTCAATCTTGATGAAAGCGAACTATCTGGCGAGACGCCTCTGATCACGCGCGAGCGCCACCGGGCTCACTTAGAGACTGCATGTCTGTTTTTAAAGGCGTTTCTAGACACGCGTGCGTTCCCAGCTCTCTTCCAGTAGAATCATATTCTGAAATTATATCACATAAAGCATTGGATGATGTCGAGCTAGCAGCAGAAGAGCTTCGGCATGCAGCCCACGCAATTGGAAAAGTGACTGGGGTGATAGATGTAGAAGAGGTTTTAGACGCTGTCTTTAGAGACTTTTGTATTGGAAAATAACAACGATATTATCCAGCCGATTTTGGGTATGTATGGGTTTTATGTGCAAACTCTACCGTTTAGCCCGTTTTCCATCCTGTGAAAATGAGTCAGATTTCATTGAAATGGACAGAGATCAAAAATTCCATCCAACCTGTTCGTCATCCCCTTCAAGATTTCGCTTTCGCGGATTTGAGTCGACGTCCATCGCATCGTCGTCCAGCTGGTGGAGGCTAGGCCAAACATGAATTTTAGAATCTTCACCGCCAGTCACCAATACGTTGTACTGCGATGATGAAAGGGTCAGTTCGTTCTTCCACAGCAGCAGTGTAGGGCTGCAGCGTACATCGTGGTCCCAGAATAATGACCTGACAATCCCAGCATGCCCAGTAGACCAGGTATTGTGTAAATACCAAGGAGCATCTGGGACAGATAGGTTTGCATTGGAGAGTAAAGAGGCGTCACCCCTGGAATATGCGTCAGATGGATGGGCCTGTGTAACTTGCAACAGACGCTTACTCGTTCGAACCGGTAAACACGCCCAAGGTTCCTGGAGTATTTGGATTGCTACCACAGGTGATGAGGTAGTCCGTCACCCAAGTCCGCTTTCCATGCAAGACTGGATTGCGAATGTCCAGGCTTTGGCACAAATCAAGCTGCAACAATATTCTTTTTGATTTCCTCCACATTAACACGAGAGTAACGCACCTCATGAGACCAGGTACTGAACGTCTCCATATCACTCGCCGCCCAGATCTTTGGACCAGCAGGCGCGTCGATCCAGCCTGCCTGTGATATACTGCAGCCCCAATTTCCGACATGCAAGACGGCTTCGTCTTCGTCTGCTTCATCGGCGTTGGATGTGCTCACCAAGCCATCAGATGACGCAGAAAGCAGTGTATTTTGTGGCATGCCTGAATCGGCTTTCGCGAAAGAGACGGTGGTTATATCATCGGAATGAGTAGATCCATGAGTCCGCAACGGTGCGGCAGGTTGCCTAGGATCCCTACGAGTCCAAACAAAGTCTGAGATACAGAGGGTTAACTCTGTGAATGCAAATGACGCGTACCAGTACAAGATAAGCGCGTCTTCTCCTTGCATTTCCGTCCCAGCAGCCACGGTCAACCCATCCGGCGAGACATCGCAAGAGAGTAGGGCACGCGATGCACCAAGGTTAGTCACTATATAGGCCACAACATGTCTCTTGAGCAGTCAAATTTTTTGACGATGACATAGTGCACATCCAACTTACTTTTGATACTATGTGACTTGGATCTGGGATCCCAAACCTTGACGCTACCATCCTTGCCACAAGAGATCAAGGTAGGTCCTGTTATCGCGGCAATATTTTCAACGGCATGGAGTGAAGTAATTGCGATGTCGTGTCCGGGCAAAGTTTCTACGCCCTGAAGGGTAATTTTATCAAAGATATCGATCGTGTTTGCTGGAGCAGAAGATGAAGCAGCATATTGGCCCGTGAGAGAAGCTATAGATAGGACATATGAATTGGATGATAAACGAGATGATTTTAAAGGGCTTTGTGTGGATTTGAAGCGCGGTGCCTCCAGAAGGACAGCGGACGACATTTTGGTGTTGATCAGAACTGTTTTCGGTTGTTTGCGGGAGCTAAAATGGCTGCTCACGATCGTGGCGCTACTGTAGCCCCATAAATGCTACCATTTTACGTCTTTACGTGCCACAAACTGCGCACAGGCAGTCGACAAAGTTTTCGCGGATACTCAAGGCAATGAACTCGGGTGCTCTAGTTGTTGGGAGAGGTATTACATAATACAGCTGTTGTCAGGCGGCGTTGAACCAGCAAATGCTTCGTATTCTGTCATCTACTACTACCAACGGCCGCAAGACCTGGCCTCCTCACATTCTTTTGCTCTTCAATAGATACTCTGCTTTTTAAAAGTTTTCGTTGTTTATTCAATTATGCCTCGTGGTGCGTAGTCTAACTAACTCTTTCATAAATTCTCATAAGTTTATTTCTTGCAGGTCAACGTATTCACCGCTTGCCTCAGCGCCTGGACTATACTTTGATTCCTGCACCCCTTGGTATGCATACAAGTCCATGTCTTGCTTATTTCTCTAAACTTTGTCTTCTTCAGATCTCTCCCTCCCACTTGTAGCGGAGAGATCACCACTTCCTGCTATTATTGTTACGCCTTCGTCTCCGTCTTCGTCCCACGACTTTTCAATCGCATTTTTGGCTGCTCAAAAAGAGCCCGAACCCACAAAACCCTCCGTCATGCAACGCCTCTCCACGTCGACCAAGTCTTATTCATTTCCGCTTAGTATTCGTGCCATGATCATTGTCTTCCTCATCATCTTCGTCTTGGTCTGTCACGTCGTTACTCATAGCCTGGCTAGTCGCCGTCCCCGTCTCGAGTTCTCAGTGCAAACAGGAGAAGCTCACATCGTCGACACTTCCATCAATTGGTTCGACTTCCGCTCCGTGCTTGGGGTTGACACTCCTGAGCCCAAGGATCAATCCTTCCCGCCCACAGACTCCGCCAATCATCCAATCAGTTAGAATTGGTTGGTCTACTTATGACGGCATTTAGGAGACTTGCATGCATCATCACAACCTCTTTTACACTTGTTCGCGCCCTCCTAGAGAGGTTATTCAAATCTGATGTTGCATGTGTTGATCATAATTTAGCCGTCATTTTTGCCTTGTCTTGCTGAAACAAGTGACATATCCTGAACACCTAATAAGTATGTCACAAAAGAACGTGTTGGATAAAATATTCAACTGTCAATCTGTCATCCCGCGTCAGGACCGAGGACTTGATGTATCACCTGAGCCAGTGGCTCAAAATCCTACATCATAACACAAATCTCCGTATAGCCTCCTCTGGTGTGGCAGGCGTAACTAACGAGGGGATGACCTCCACCATACCACCTCCTGTTTAGTTTTGTATCTTCTAGCGCCACAAATTCTACGTTGTGCACTGCCATCTGCCCTCTTGGACATATGAACTGACATTCAAAATAAAGGGCTTCAAGGTTAGCGGTGAGTACCTTTTGAAAGCATTGCAATGATATAATAATCATCCGTGCACCACGCATCTCCCTATGACATATCGACAAAACCTGATACGAATCGACAGCACCTTCTAACTTTCAGCATGGTGATCAACCTCCCTCTGCGAAGCACCCATTCTAGTATGACTTCAATACAATTCGTGGCGCCTACGGAAACAATGTTGAGGATTTCTGTCCCAGGACTTCAAGGCGCCTTTTTCAAAGATACCCCGTTCACCACTATATATGGTAACTCCGATGATGCTCAGTATCTGTGCCTTGGCGACTACTGACGATCTTCCCAAAACGAACTTGGTTTCCTCGACAAAAAGATCCCAATTCCATCGCAACCATAAACCTGACGCATTCCGTGAGAAACAGTAAACTATCTGTCAAATCTAGCCTGGCATTCGTTCTCATTTGCTATGCATATCACTTGCCCATGTCCAAGGGTAACGATAATGACACTGGAATCAGGAACCTTGGCTCCCACCTCCCCTGAATCAGCGCCTTTCGACGGAGACTATGACCCATCAGGAGGAGCAGGGTCGATCCCATCTCGGAATCAGGTCATGAACCCTAAGTGCTTTGAAAGTGGAAGTGGATTTATAAAGGAAAGGTTACGACCCGTCTTGGCTCATCTCCCTTTTTCCTTTTCTCCTTATCCTTTGACTAATGCCTGCCCCTCTGGTGCCTACGCTCCGCCTTGGTGCATTTGGTATGGGCTTCATCTCAAAATCTTGATATTGTGTCAAACCAATTGTCGTCTACAGCTTTTGTAATCTTGGCGTCGGTCATTATACTTGCTTTGTGTGCCCATATAACACACACGACCGAGACACTATTGGGAGGCTACTTCGCGTTCTCAGCTCTAGGCATTGCTACATCCCTCCTCGCGTTGTTCACATTGCCTGTCATGTATGTCATTTGTATCATCGCCCTTCATCACCATTGCTTAGACACGCATTCAGGCTTGTCATTGATAACATGCGTAAAGGCGCTGTTACATCTATGATCATCGCGGAGATTGCGTGGTTGGGTGAGTGCTGCAGACAGATGAACAATTCTGTTCCATACCAACGGTGGATTTAGGTACTCTATGGATTTTATTCCTGTCCACCGCTGCGACTGCTTCGCAAGCAGCAACCTTTAGCTTTGGTGATAGGTGTTCCAGTCGATTTGGTTAGCTCCAATTCCCGCTTCCATGCTCGCTCGACTTAAATTTTGAAATATGCAGCCATCTACACTACTACATGCCATGAGTTCGGCGCCGTCCAAGCCTTTGCACATCTGGCATGGATCGTCCGTACGTGGTTCTCCATTAGCACTCTTGCAACATATTCTAACCTCAGTTGATTCGAAGTCTTCGCCTATCTCGCGCTTCTCGTAGTTTTCAGCATTAACCTTGCTAATCGTGGCCACAGCAGGGTCTGGTACCAGTCCGTCAAGGAAACCGAATTCAACGCCCCTCCTGTCAACGCCCCTGTTGCTCCAATGGTCGTTGCTCCGATGGCCGTTCCCGCTCAACAATATATCCCAGCACAAAACACGGGAGTCTACCCTCCCCAGCCCGTCCCTCAGGCCTCCCCTGTTCCAGGCTTCGCCGGAACCCCGTCACCTGCACCTTACACTCACCAATCCCAGGTGTAATGAGGCTCAGATATGCCTTCTAAAATCAACTTGACATTGTTCGAACTAGTTTTCCTCCTGTACATATATGATGAACCCCTCATTAATACCGTGAATCGATTATGTTTTGTCAAAAAGCGTTCATTATCAAAGTAGAATGAGTAGGGGAATTAAGCATTAGTGTTTTAAGTATATTGGAGGGCGCCACACCCCTCTAGCTATGCCAGCACTCCATTATCCGTCGAAGGTTCTAAAATAACCTAACGGCCTCCTTAAACCCGGCTCCAGGCGCAAGTTCCGCCCATCGCACATCCAAGGCCTTTTCCTCAACGGCAGCCCATGTTCTATCATCACTTGACACACCCAAGGCATCCAAAAGCTTGGCCGAGACACCGGGCATAAAGGGTTGCAAACAAATGCCAACCACTCTCAAGGCTTCAAGAGACGCAGCTCGGCACGCAAAAACATCAGCCAGTGGTGTTGCTTTATTCCACGGCGCGACATCGTTGATCATTTTGTTTGACTAGTAGGAGATTCAACAATTTGGCTAGAAGGACGCAAGAAATAAAAACGCACAACTCGTAGAACTTCCATAATTGCATCAAGTGCATCGCCAAGCTCCAGTTGTTCCATCGCCTCGGATGCTTTAGGAGGCATGGCTCTCGTTGCATCTAGCAGAGCAAGAATAGGCGACTCAGGGTTCATTTGCCTAAGCTCAGCGTGTATGGATGTCAAGGACAGAGATGCTGCCGTGTCAGCACGTTTGGCAATTTTCGGCGAGGTAATGCGCATGAGCAAATTCCCTAACTGTGACTGAATCTCGCGGTCGTGTTTTTCAAGCTGAGTTCGAGACCAATCTGTGCACAGCTTGTCAATGGCGTCTGAGGGAAGGACTGGTCGTCAACGTACCTGTATCATCCCGGAAACGGCCTCCGACCCTCGCCAGGTAGAACCGCACAACATCGACGCCAAAGACATCTATCGCCTCGAAGGGGTCCGCAACATTCCCAACCGACTTGGACATTTTCTGCTGATCGACCGTCCAATGAGCATGCGTAAGCAATCGACGCTGGAGTGGCAGGTCAAGTGCTTGAAGGATCGCTGGAAGATAAAAGGCATGGAATCTGAAACAAACACATTCAATTAGCTATACAGAATGCAATGCAAGGAGCGCGCACCGAAGGATGTCCTTGCCTATGATCTGCAAATCAACTGGCCATCCCGCCGCGAGACCTTTGTCACCATTCCACGGGTATCCAATTCCAGAAAGATAAACCAACAACGCGTCAAACCACACATATATCGTCTGTGCGGGGTCACTGGGAACCGGTATGCCCCATGACAATCGCGAGCTGGGACGAGACACGGACAAGTCCTCCAATGGCTTCTCCTTGAGCGTCTGTACGGTAAGTTCATTGTGTTGGGGCGGGAAAACGTGTTCGCCACTTTCATAATGCGCGAGGAGGGACTCGCTAAAGTTTGATAGACGGAACATATAGTTTTCCTCTGTATGCTGTTCTACGACAGACCCCGTTTCGCGTGAAATAGCTCCCTTGACGGGATCTTGTACAATTTGGGCGTCGGTGTAGAAGCATTCGTCGGTTATTGAGTACCAGCCAGTGTAAGTAGCAGTATATATGAGGCCTTTTTCTGTAAGTGCATTCTGTGCTGTCAAGTTAGTGAAGAAACAAAATGTGGAGAGCGGGAATAGGTGGTACCCAGACGCTCTCAACCGTTTTATGATGGTCTTGCAGAGTAGTACGCATGAACACGGTGTTGCTGACATGAGCTTTATCTGCCAGTCTCTAACACAAGATTAACAGAGAGATACGAAGAAAACGGTTATAAGCGCACGCGGAATCGACTGCTAAGCATGTCGCAAAACTCGGCTGGTGGAAGGCCTCTGGCTTGGGCAGCCTTTTGAATTTTAAGGCCATGTTCGTCAGTTCCAGCAAGAAATTTAACGGGTCTGTTGGGTTCTAAGATACGCCTGTAGCGAGCAAAAACATCTGCTACCACGAGAGAATAAAGGTGTCCGATGTGTGGGTCTACCTTGAAGTCAGTAAATGAGGTTAATGTCGAATCAACAAAACTGACCAGCATTAGGATAGAATATAGGAGTAGTTATGTAGTAAGGATTGCTGTCTGTCGCGATACACCGGGAAAGACGTTGAGGAGACCAACATCGTCGGACAAGGCGAAGCATCGCGACACAAGTCAAAACAATTCCTCTTCATGTTCTCCCGTGCCCTCCTCCGCCGTTCGTGCCAGTTTCGTTCCTATGCCCCCAATAAACAGCCACTTTCGCGTGCTTTGAATGTAGCACCTCGGCGACACAGTTCGACCACTTCAACTCGTAATTCAGTCGGGGTAAGGACAAACTAGGCCGTCGTCTGTCTTACACTCTAAGAATGTCTAGGTATTTACGCCTACATCAGCGGCTCTATTCGTGGCAACTGGCATTGGACTGTTTTTCTACTTCCGGTACGAGAAGCAGCAGCTACTAGAGCGGCGCGGTGCGTCTCTTTTTCGCAATTCGCGTGCTGAAATTTGATGAAATTTCAGAGGAGGAACGCGCTAGCAAGCAATACGGTCGCCCACAGGTTGGAGGGCCGTTTGCTTTGCAGACACCAAATGGCCAGCCCTTCACAGAACAGAATCTTCTGGGCAAGTGGTCATTAGTCTATTTTGGCTTCACAAATTGCCCAGATATCTGCCCAATGGAGCTGGACAAAGTAACATCGGTTCTCAACACAATCGGTAGGTTGAAAACTATATGTAGTCTCACGCATAAATATGCTTAACGTCTTTACAGAGGAAGAACACGGTAAAATCTTCCAGCCCTTGTTCATCTCTGTAGATCCCGCTCGCGACACATCTAGTCGAATTGGCAAATATCTCCAAGACTTTCATCCGTCCTTCATCGGTCTCGTAGGTTCATGGGACGCTACCAAAGCGGTCTGCAAGTCATATCGTGTATATTTTTCAACACCACCGAATGCCGACCCTGCTGGAGATTATTTGGTTGACCATTCCATTTTCGTGTATCTTATGGACCCAGCTGGGAAATTTGTGGATGCCTTTGGACAGGCGGTGCCGCAGGAAGATATTATTGTAAAAGTGCGAGAGTCGATAGATGAATGGAAGAAGGAGACGGGCTCAAAAGTATAGTAATAATAATGAAATTGAATATAAATCGGGTCAAACGTGTGTCCATAATTTAAACTGAGCTTATTTGGGGTCAATACAAGCCCCAACCAAACTTTTTTTGTCACCACCACCTTAGTCCGCTGTCCCGCCCTCATGGACGCGCTTTTCGTCCCGCTGGCCAACGCCGTTGGCGCCAGTGTAGACCAAATCAAGGTAACACGTTCATTCATTCTTCTCTTCACCGTCTAACCCATCGGACAGCTCATCTCATGCCTTCTTATTGCCTACCCTCTGGGCAGCGTCTTCGTCCGCGTTCCCTCCTCCCAGCCGACTCTGAGGCATCTTTTTAGCATTACTGTCGCCCTCTTCTTCTTTTTCCCAGTCTTGAAGCTGTACCAGGGTTTTTTCCAGCTACTTCTCAGCATTCTTGTCACATATGTCCTTGCAGCCTTTGACAAGAGCGCTCGCATGCCTTGGCTTGTCTTTGCGTGAGTCAAACAGTGCGTCTATGCTTTCATACAGCTCATTCGTTTCCATACATGTAGCTTCGTCATGGGACACTTGACCATCAAGTGAGCAGTTTTAATATTCTTCTCTGTAATTATGTTTTTAACACGCGTCTACAGCCATGTCATTCGCGCTATCTACGGTCTCAGCTACGAGACTATGGAAATTACTGGCCCCCAGATGGTGTTGACGATGAAGCTCACGACATTTGCTTGGAACGTCTGGGATGGACGTAGGCCAGCAGCTGTAAGCTTTCTGCCGTGCTAAAAATTATAGTCAATATTGAAAGTCACTCTTTATAGGATTTAGACAAGTGGCAGACCGAAAAGCGCATCACAGAATACCCTTCTCTCATCGAGTTCCTGGGTTATGCGTATGTCCATCCTAATGTGCTTAGAACGATGTTGACGTTGTAACTGAATAGGTTCTATTTCCCGGGCATCCTTGTCGGCCCTTATCTTGACTTCCAAGAATATCGTAGCCTCGTCAACGAGACCGTCTTTCATGACGACAAAGTGAAAGAAAAGACAAAGGGCGGCAGGAAGCTTCCAAGCGGCAGGAAACGCGTCGCTTACGGCAAGATGGTTCTCGGTTTGGTCTTTTTGGGTATTTTTGTTGTGCTTGGTGGTCAGAACAACTTCTCCACGGCTCTTACACCCAAGTTTATGGAACATAACATCTTTGTCCGGTGGGTTGCTTTTCAAAAACGGTGTTTCGAGTTTCTTACAGCATGCCTAGTATTCTTTTGTTCCAGGCGTATGGGTTCTTCGAGAGGTCAAAGTACTATGCTGTTTGGACGCTGACAGAGGTCTGGGCCCTTTTCTACCTGTTTCGTGTCTCATGAACTAACAACTTTTTATGTAGGGCGCCAGCATCGTTACTGGTCTTGGATTCACAGGCTTCAGTGAAGGGAAAAGCACTTGGAACGGTGCTGCCAACGTTAAAATATTGGAAATTGAGATCCCATCTAACTTCAAGGTTCTCCTCGATTCATGGAACATGAAGACCAACGTTTGGCTGCGCGAGTGTATCTACAAACGCGTCACGCCCAAGGGCAAGAAACCAGGATTCAAGAGCAGCATGATTACGTTCTTCACGAGCGCATTCTGGGTACGTCCCAATCCCTTCCCATCAGCTATTCCTTTTCTTATAACACGTGTAGCACGGTATTGCTGGCGGTTACTATTTGACCTTCCTTATGGGTGGCTTCATCACCACCGCTGCCCGTCTCGTCCGTAGCAGTGTCCGCCCTCTCCTCCTTCCCGCTCCAGGCCAGCCTCAGTCAGCTTTTAAGGAGCTCTACGATCTCGTTGGCACTCTTACGTCGGTGTTGATTCTCAACTACACTGCCTCTCCTTTCATGATTCTTACCGTAACGGACTCCCTCGCTGTGTGGGGCCGTCTCGGCTGGTACGGCCACATCATTGTCTTCGGTGGATTGGCGTTCTTCTACGCTGGCGGTACAAAGTACTTCAAGAAGCTCCAGATTAAGGCTGGTATCGTTCCTGCTAAGAAAGATGCGGGTGCCAACGGGAAAGTCGATTCCGGCGCCAGCACTCCTGCGAGTGAGAAGAACTTCCAAATGCCGCCCAACTTGGACAAGGTTATACCGCCTAAAAAGTAATGTCATATCTCTGAGGAATATCTAGACAGGTCTGCAGCGTCAGTTAGCTAACGCGCACTCTTCCCTATATCATTGGAAATGCGTAGATACTAATGAAATAATAATGCATGTGCACGAATAATTGGTCGTTCTCGTTCCCGAACTGAGTGACATGAAGTTTGACGTTCCGAAGTGGAGTTAGAATTGGTTTAGGAGATATCAGATCCCAGAGTTTACCCTCATTCAACACTCTTTATTGCGTGTCAGACAAAGCCGGGAAGGAGAACTTGAAGCAACAGGGCCACATATCTTTATTGCTGTATCTAGTTCCAAGAAAACCGAGCATTTCTGAACGATTTTTATTTTGAATGGCAAAAGACTATGTGACAGTCCTAAGAGATTGTCTTGTTTAACCATTTCTCCACAACCTCATCCACAATTTGAATCCCATTCTTCTCCATGAACATCATATGTCCATTTCCGTGAATTCCAACATCAGGCAAGCTAACGTGTTCGACACTCACACCAGCTTGAACCAAATACTGTGCAGTACAAGAATCATAGATCGCATGGTAACTTGACTCTGAGGTCACAATCAAAACTGGGATGTCGACCAAATTCACCAATTGCCTAGGTGGAGACGCCTGCTCGAAACAAGTGAAACCAGGGTTCGAGGAAACAACTACTTTCAAAATTTCATCCGGTGAAGTTATTGGTGGGCTATATGTAATTGGGATATCGGTGACTCCGAATTGTCGAGCAGGGGTAAACGGAGGAAAAACGGCATTTATGAATGGAGGCCCAATGGGTTCTAATGCGACTATGGCTTTGACCCTGGAAGGTCTCGCATCTCCGAGTACCCATCCATGTTGTCCGGATTGCGAATGGGTGATGATGATGACGGGCTAGCAGGGAAGCATCTCAGTTGCATCCAAAGTATCAAAAAGAAGGCGGAATACACCAATCATATCGAGGAGAGCTGAACCGGCTGCTCTCATCTTCGTAGCTGTTGGCCCATCATCCACTAAGCTTGGCACAGTCGACGCATAGAACGCGTCAAATATTGGATCACCGACGGTCCCGTTGCCTGGCCATTGAGTGTGCAGTGAAGCTTGCGGCCACAAGCCAAAAAGTTGGGCAGCAGTAAATCGTGACTCAACAGTGAAAGTGTCGAAAGTAGACTGTGCCTCATCAATGGATTGCTGCCATGGGGAGCGCCCTCTGGACGGCTGATCAACAAGATACAACTATCATATTCGAGTAAGGCCAAGGTATTACAGACGGTGAGTGAATCGTTTATTTACCTCATAACCTTTGCTTAAGAAATAGTCTGCCCAGCCCAACTTTCCATCCGGAGTATTCAGAAAATTGGTTCCAGTCATACCTGAATAGAGTGTCTAAACGTAGGCTAGTAGAATAAAAGTGTGGGTCTCACCATGACCATGTATAATAAGCAGAGGGAGGGGCTTGGTTACTTCCTGAGGAGTGAGGTGTTCAACGTACATCTGCTCGGCTGCGATGGTCGAGTTTCCTTGGAGGATAAACTGTTCCCCGACGTAAAAGTATTCGCGCCGATGCAGAGTTCCCACACCAGCACTACATTGAGCAAAAAACCTCAAAAGGATGGCCAAAAGAAAGAAACGATGAAGGAGGGCCATCGATGAGTCCGAGTGGGAAACCCGGTTTCTCGCATTTAAGTATATAGCTCGGGGAGCGCCGAAAGAAGATGGGGATCGGCTCAGGCTTTCATACGACGAAACCAGCCCAAGTGTTCGCACTGTCCAAAGCAAGTTTGGGCTCCTTTTCACACTACGAGTCGCCCACCCATATTCACCAGGAAATCACAAAGGCAGCCCCAGTATTCTTCACAATGTTGTTTTTCGCCGAGTTGATGTATAGCGGGCAGAAGCTTGAGAATAGCAATGAGTATTGGCCGTGATGGGGACTTGGCTGGGAGGCGGCGGTGGCGGAGCCATCAAATGTATTCACGTGATCGTTAATTTCTGCATTTCGACCCAGGTCCTGCGACTCTACAACTTACTTGATGCCTAGAGAAAACAGGAAAAGAGGGAAAAAACACAAGAAGGCTGTCGAAAATGACTCAGGCCCTAGCGAATTCCAGTTACCAACTCAGGACTTGGAACCTTCTTGGATACGGTCTGCCCCCAATCATGATGCACTGGAAGGACAAGACATTAACCAAGAGGCGCCCTTTGGATATGTTGATGTCGATGTGAAAGCCTATTTCCGCTCGGTTGACGTCCAAATGCGCGATTGGCAGGAGCAGGAAGAACAAATATTGGATCAGGATACAGATCCCAATGAAGGTGTGTATTGCTGCTTCCAACACAAACGAAAATTAATTCCTTTCTTTTTCTTAAGAGCGTCGTTTATTCTTCGTAGCGGCCTTAACCGAAATGGGAGGCAAGGAAAAGCAACTGGCAACCGACCCCGATTGTTCTGTCATATTAGAGAGGATGGCCTATTCTATGGATGACTTCGTTCGAAGAGTTTTCATGGATAGTTTGACTGGTTCGTGAGTAACCGAGCATTTTTCTTTATATGCTCCGTAGTTGACAAGTTCTTAGTTTCGAAGTTCTGGCTCGGCACCGGTTTGCCTCCCATGTGTGCCAGACTTTGCTCTCAGTAGCAAATGAAACGATATACAGAGAAGTAGGCAAGAAATCTGTATTGCAATTCTTCAATTGACGTAAATTCAACAGAGTCGCGGAGTTTTCCCCAATGTACCAGAAGATAAGGGCGAGTTGAGAACATTGACCCAACTCGTCCTTGATGCTGCCGAGGTAACTTATTTCATTTCAATCTCTATGCACATTGTGCTTATATGACAACAGGAACTTGTTTCTTCATTCTCGTCGCTTATCATGGACCCCTTTGCATCTCACGTCATTCGCGCATTGCTGGCTCTTTTGTCGGGCAATAATTCTGCATTGGATGGCCCCAGTCAAGGAACAGTGCGTTCCAAAAAAAGTGCTGCATGGAAAGCAAGGCAAGGATCGATGAAATCTGTTTTTACAGACGAGAAAGGGAAAGGAAGAGTAGGCACGCTTCGCTCAAGACCCGCTGAATTTCAAGTCCTTGCTCGACGGCTTGTCGATTCACTGAGACAAGAACTAGGGGATAATGAAGTACGCGCCCTCGCGGCTGATAAAGTCGCAAGCCCTGCCTTGCAGGTCCGTTCGTCGTGTTTTCATTCCACTAGTGATGAACTCAATTTACCTTTACCTCAGATGCTTTTGGAAGTCGAGGCGGATTGCGGCATGGTTGAGGATCCAAATTCACTTATGGACAGGGTCATGGTTGGGATTATTTCGGCATGCAGTATGTGTACTTGCTCCCTGTGACATTTTCCCATCTGAACATTATCTAGAAAATGATCCTGAAGTGACTATCGAGCCATCCGACTATCTGAATACTCTTTTGCGCGACCCGACCTCATCCCATCTCCTTGAAACAATTGTTTCGCGGTCTCCTGACGACGCTTTCTCGCTCTTGTGGTCTACATACTTACAAGGCAAACTTGCCAGACTGGCAAATCATCCTGTAGCCAATTTTGTTTTGGCAAAAGCAATGGAGAGAGTTTCTGCCGAACAACTTTCCAACGCCTGCAAGGAGCTGGACGAAACTTGGAACAAGTTAATCAGTTCGTAGAAGTAGTCGCCATATTGTTGAGTATTCTAATTTCCTTCACAGGCAGCTCTCGCACGGGCGTACTACGTGCCGCGATTGACCGAAGTGCGGCTCTGAAGGCTTCTGAACAATCAATTTGCGAGGTTCGATGGAATTCCGTCTCTTTCTCTCGGTCTGACAAATAAATTTACAGGCCGTTTATTCTGCTTTCAATCTCGTCACTGCCGAGGATCGTACCAACCTTGTCCCATGTGTCCTACACTTATTGCCACTCCAGGTTCGTTTATATGGCCCCAATGTGACTACAAATAACACCATATCGCAGGAATATCAGGCATCGTTAAACTCAGCGACCACCGCTCCCCAAACTCCTGTTCACAAGCGGCATGGACGTCGGCCAGAGATTGCAGCGCCGATCAAAAGCAATGGACCAAAAATTCAGGGGTCCATTTTGTTGCAGTCACTTCTTCGTCTTCCAATGCCACATAACGAGGTCGTAACTGCTAGGTAAAGTCTCACGTCATGGACCATCTTTTCCAAAGGCTTACTCAAACTTTCTTAGTTTGGCCTCCTTACCAATGGAGCAACGAATCAAGATATCGCATGATCCCAGTGGATCCCGTATTTATGACGCACTCCTCGAATCTTCCTCAGTGCCTTCCAAAGCCAAGCGTGAGCTCATAATGGGATTCATAGGCCACTATCATCACCTCGTAGACGACCGCTTGGGTAGTCGAGTAGGTGATCGGTGCTGGGCTTTCGCCGATACTTATCTCAAGGTTTGCTTTGTGTGCCTTGCTCTCATAGAATGAAGTACTAATATACGTATTCGCACAGGAGAAAATTGCGCGCAGTCTATTTATTCACGAACAGTTCCTCGCTGGTTCTTTCTACGGCAAGTTCTTCGCACGGAATTTGAATTTGTATCTTCTTCAACGACGCCCGGATGAATGGAAGACTCTGCAGGCGGAACGAAAGCGCACTCAGGACAACCAGGACAAAACTACCGCCGCACTTCCCACCCCACAGCAAGATACAGAACCCACCCTCATGGACTCCCAAAAACCTCCTGCCAAACGCAAACGGCATACCGAAGTAGAGGACGAGATTGATGCCGTCTTCAACGCCTCTTTGGGCAAACGGATTAAAAAGGCAGCTTTGGGTGACGCAGCTACCATACCTGCCGAAGAACAACCGAAGGGGAAAAAAACTCATGATGAAAAGAACCAACCACCAGATGGCTTACGAGCCGTACTGGGCGCTATAAAATCTGCGCCAAAGGATGACAAAGGGTTCAGGAAATCCAAACATCATTAGTAGTTCTGTCTAGATGTAGTTAAAAGTACCTTATGACTGCTAGTAATAAAATGACACTATATTTATAAGAAATGCGCAGTAAAATAAAGGGCTGGGGACGCGTAGCTATGTGCGTGATCATCAAAAGACGTGCTCTATGGTTATGTCCAACCCTTCCTGTGCCCACGCTCCCTTTTTTTCTCGTGCCTGCGAGGTGACAATCGGGAATAGAGAGACAAAGCCAAAAGAGCGAAGCTTGGCCTCTCCGCTACCTGCCTTCAGCCGTGATTCAATCAAGTCAATGATCTCCCCGGATGTGCAGTGCGCGCTGTGAGTTTGTATATGTAAGCTTTCGAGCAATGGAAGATATTTCGATGATGTGTTCTCGGTGGATCGAGTGCTTGCGCGGAGGAAGGCACCCGTAATTGGATCGGCCTCTTTATCTGCCAATGAGAACCGCAGGTCGAGATTTGAAAGATACTGCACTTGCTGTATGCAGCCAATCAAATCCTGGTCAGAAAGGGGCAAGTATGAAAGACGTAAGGAACGTAATGTCGGAGCCAAGGATGCAAGGATTGAAGTCAATTTTGATCGTGTTTCCGTCGACCAGCGCGGTATATTCTCGCTGCCGTTCACGAGCCAATGGAGACCGAGGAGTGTCAGGCGGGGCAGTTCAAGCTGTTGGAGAAATGACACCATGCTTGAGGTTGCAGATGGCACTTCAAAACGAGAACCTGACTGAAGGCTCAATTCGAAGTGTTGTAGGCGTGGAAGAGTGGCTTTCGCTATGTTAGCTCGAGACTGGGATCGAAAAACGCAGTCAGCATTAATAGTGCATCGCAGCAGGTTTCTGCACTGCGCAAGAACGTCCAAACACTGATCCAGCGTTAGAAGCTGCTCGTAGTCGAAAGAAAAATTCAGCGCGGTCAATTGGTTCCAGGGGATCGCTGACGCCTGAATCTCGAAAGGAGATGACCACAACCCTTTCATATTGAGTGAAATGGATTTTAATCCCAGAAGGTTGCCTGGTAGTATGCGCTCGAGAATAGGGGCGCCGCAGTTCGGCAAAAGTCCAAAGGCAACGTTCTCCCAACGATGCGAATGAACGACGAGTTCGGCCAGTACCTGCATAGACAGAGTACCTGGGATGCATTTCTTGATATCATGAGACACTCGGAAGGAGATGAGGCTGGTTTTAGACCGTTCCAACCATAAGCGCAAAGCTGCCATCCCATTTTTATCTTCGTTAGGGCTGCTAGTCGCGCGGTTGGACGTATCGAACTCAAAGCGTGTCCAAAGAGTCGGGGTATCCAGTGCAATTCTTCTCCAGGAAGAACTGACACTGCAGAATAACAAAGGTGCGTCCTTTGCCGTGAGACGAGGATACGAGTCTAGGCATCGTTCAAACACCTCGATCACGAGTTCAACTGGTAGTCGATCGAAGGGGGATGAGGGGGGTTGGATTGGACACGGCATAAGCTGACAGAGAGTGAATCATTGGAGCATTGGAGCGACGTCTAGCATACCTTTTAAAAGCTTGGGCTTTTATTGTAAATGACGAGTAACGAGGTGGGGCAATCCCAGACGTCCAAATATAATAGCTGAAAAGAGGGGATCTCCACCACACTGGTTACGCGATCGCGAGTGTAGGTGCTCGCCTTTGTACTTGTAAACCATGTGGCACTAACACATGAGGCATGTAGGCCGAATTAATCTATTACTGGGAGCCTGGTGGCAGCCGACTCGGATTCGGATAGCCCGAGAGAAGAACACGCAGCTACTTAGCTTCAAGTTTGAAGAGGCAAATAGTTTAGCGCATGGGCTACGACTCGTATCATAAGCCAACGTGACCATATTCGGTAAGAAAAACGAGCTGCATATGTGTCGACAAGGTGACGAGGCTTTTGGCAGAAGAGAATAAGGAGTGAACATATTTGAAATTGCAAGTATGGCTAGTGGTGGTGGCTGGAAACGAATCATCATTTAGTATGCCAGCGCCTGTCAGGTACGATTAAGCTCTGTCTGCATTCTGTCAATGAGCAGAGGGTAAAACTTCAAGAAAGAGCAAGGAAAAGTCGAATACGCACTATCTCTGTGTTCTAACTTTATTTAAGGAGTATACTTAAACACTTTCAAGTCGCAAAATCTTTGTAACAGCTGATAGGATCACAGATCTGCTTGTCCAAAGTTTTCACAGAAATTTATACGAGTATGTTGCGACAGACTTTAGCGTCTGGGTAACATCAATTTACGTGCCAAATATCTTGAATGTGTTTCGTTTTATTTCTTACATGATGTGTGTGGAGACCAAGATGGCGTTCGTGCATGCATAATGAGATGAAGTGCATACTGTATTGTAGCCATAACATAGTGCATAAACCGTGAACACCACCACCGCCGAGCTCGAACCTCGGGATGTATATCCCATTCGATTTTGACAAGCCACCGCTTAGACCTTGAAGCCACGCGATTGTCTGCGACCACGAGCTTGCTCGAACTGTGCAACTGTGTTCAGACGAAGACGGGGAGTATATTAAAGAGGCAGGACTGACCTTGCGGCCCTTGGAGATAGTGTAGGGCTTCTTGTGCTTGTGGGGACCCATGCCGAAGTGCTTGACAGCCTCCCGCGAGTTCTTCACACCCCTCAACAAAATAGTGTTGGCACCCGTCGGCGCGCGCAGAGCGAGCTGATCGAGAGTCAAGACCTCGCCACCTGCATTCAAGATCCTCTCCTTGGCAGCGCGGGTGAAACGAAGAGCGCAAACGGTGAGTTTGGGAATAGCAATTTGGCGGATGTCATCAGTCACGGTTCCAACAGTGACGATGATTTTGGAGTCACGATCGCTAGCGCTCGAGGTCTCCTTGATGATGCGGGAGAGGGAAATGGGAGGGCGGTTGATCTTCGAAAGGAAGAGGCGGTGGAGAATGACCTAAAATGACGCATATTCAGCTCCATCTTACACACAAAAAATTTCGACGGTAAGGACCTTGTTGAACGCAGAGTCCGTGCGGCGGGCCAAGAAGCGGTAGAGCTGTTCAAAAAATCAGATCGCAATGCAAAATTTTGAAATGAGCAGTCGTACCTTGACGAGGAGAAGCAAATAGGGATCCTCGCTCTTGGGTGCGGTCCGATTACCTTTCTTGACGTGGTGGTGAGTGATGTCGATACCCTGGATAAGAACAGGTCAGCTATTTCATGTCTCGACGCCGCGTTGGACAGCGAGCTCACCATCTTGGTTCTTGCCGGATTATGTGTTTGGACTTGTTACTCTGTAGGAGAGGCTTGATGAACTGTGCAGTCAGCAAAATAAGGTTCAATCTCCGCTTTAATTGGCAATCTCGAATTCAATGTTGGTGGTCAAAGGTGGCGCAAAGAGAGTGGATTTTTTGTGTTGAAGCAGTTTCAATTTATTTCTAGCGGTAAAAGGATTCTTTTCAACGAGAATATGAGATGGGCGCCAAAGTGCTGTGATGTAGGTCTATGTATGAGCCAAACAAAGGTCAATAGTTCGTAAAGTTGAACCATCATGGTGAGTTGTAAGCCAGCGTTGTGGGTGTTGTTGACTTATTGTTGCAGTACTACGATAATATGAGTACTCCTCTAGATCCATATGCTGACCCTCCTGTCATTCCCCCTGCTCCTGCTGACCCTGCTCCTCCTCGTGGCCGCTCCCGTTCTCGCAGCCCAGCCGCCCGCAGCAATGGCGGTCGTGAAGACTACAGGAGCCCTTACCGTCGTCGCTCTCCTCCACCCCCTAGGCGTGCTCCTCATGCACCAATTGTTGGTTAAATACCTTTGCGTCACAATGCTCAGTACTTAATGAAACATCCCAGCAGGCGCCTATTCCTTCCAACGTCCTCGGGGTTTTCGGACTTAGTATTCGTACCCAGGAGCGCGACCTTGATGAAGAATTCAGTCGATTCGGTCGTGTTGAAAAAGTCACCATAGTCTACGATCAACGAGTTCGTGACCTTTCTTGTCTGACTTCATGGCCTATCACTTACAGCCCTTAGTCTGATCGTTCCCGTGGTTTCGGATTCATTAAAATGGCTACTGTTGAAGATGCCACCCGCTGCATCCAGGAGCTTAATGGCGTCGTGAGTTCCACTATTTGTGAAATCGTCGACCTAAGCTCATTCACTTCGTAGGATCTGAACGGCCGTCGCATCCGTGTGGACTACTCAGTCACCGACCGCCCCCACGCCCCTACCCCTGGAGAGTATATGGGCCATCGCCGCTCCGGACGAGAAGGACGCGATTCTTATCGTGACCGCGACCGCGATCGGGACTACCGTGATTCCTACCGAGACCGCGACAGGGATTCCGGCCGTCGCGATCGTGACCGCGACCGTGACTATTATGGCCGTGATAGTAACAGGGACTGGCGCGACAGGCGAAGTCCGCCCCCTTCCCGAGGTGGGCGTTACTCACCTGATTATAGGCGCCGCAGGAGCTATTCGAGAAGCCCCCCACGTGGAAGCAGCCCCACCAGAGCTCGCGACTACGATGCCCCTGCAGCCACCTCGGCCCAGGCTGCTGCCCCGGCTAACGCGGATAGCTCTCGCTGGTAAAGGACCATGGTTGGGCAGAGCAATCGTCAAGGTGTCAAGGGCAATGTTTCCAATGTTTGAATCTTTCTCTTTTTCCTGGCCTCGTCAAGTTTTCGTCGTCAAAATTATCTATCCTACAAGACCACCGTAACTGGACCATCCATATTCAATAGCCAAAATCAAGTTCCCAAGTTTTCTCGCTGTTTCTAGTACTGCTTTCGCCTCCTATTTTGTTACAAGTCGTCTCATCAATTTCTGCGATGCAATCCTACCTATGCCGGCGCCTACTTGCGTTGCGGACGTTCCGAAAGATCCATGGATGTGAAGATAAGAAACGCAAGATGTATCCACCACAGTAATCACTGCCCGATGCAAAGGTTATTCGGTCAGACGTTATCATCGGCGTCTAACTGCTGCGGAAAGGTGCTGTGTAGCTTTTTATCATTATTGATGCTGACTTGAGAGAGCGTGAAATTCGGTCAACAGAGAAGATGTTCTTGGGCGCTTATGGGTCATCACTTGGAGTTTGGTGGGAAGTTGCACGTTGGGTTTATCTATCCATGCTGTGTCTCGCCTAATGTATATAGCACTAAATAATGTATGTTACCCATGCCATTTTTACATGGTCAGCATTGTTAGTGAGTCGTGAATTTCTGCACATGTGCAGATCGATTCGCCGAGTTACGCATAAGGTGTAGTGATGCCGAAGTAAGTTCGAAAGCTAATATTAACAGTCAAGTCTCCACACCATTCCCTTCCGTATCTGAGTCTCTCAACATGCATATTCCCTCAGGACACAACTACCCGTCAACACCGTTTCACACTGAATAAGCACAAACCCCTGTTTGCTCAACATTGCATTGCTCCAACTAGTAAGGTAGGGCTCATGGAAAACGCGCCAACCTCACGTGATTTTTGTGACTTTTCAGTGACATTGGGCGAAATCCTTA